>JAQGBB010001429.1:0-13485 GCA_034691745.1 Prismatolaimus dolichurus
GTGGCTGCCCCAGTCGGACGGCGGGGCTGGCATAAGTGCGTCGAGAAGGATCACCGATCGCCGCTTGGAACACCAGCTCGTGGTCGACGCCATTCGTTGACGATAGCTCGGCGGCGCCGAACGCAGCAACGGGCGCTTCGGTGCGAGGCGCGCGCCTGCCGCCAGCAAGATTCGCCGTTCCCCTGACGGCGACATCAGCTGCGCTGCGTTCTCGTCGTTGGGGACCATCGCTCGCCGCATACCGAAGTCAACAGTACCGATCTCTGCCCGCCTGCCTGAACACAAGCACGACTCACTATCGAGCTAAAAAGCGTTGCAACGAAGTCAGGCAGGCGAGTCCCTGCTTCCACTGCACGTCGATCTCAGCGCTATGCAGTCTACACCTACTTGCTATGTACAATACACATCCACTGCGACAAAATGAACGAGCCGAATTCACCGTAAACCTTTCACTCACAAGAGCGCAGCTAAGTAGTTCATCAAGACAGACCAGAAGGAACAAACGAGACGGGCGAAATATTGGTCCAAGGTTTAGTAGAAAGAGGCAATCCACGAAGCTCGGTTATAGTGAATCAACCAATGAAATCAGAAGTGTCGACACCAAGACGCACATTCAGTACGTGTGCAAATAAGAAAACAATCAAAATTTTCGAGAGTACGTGCAGTGAATTTAAATTAGTTCCAAAGAAAAGCAAAAAGAGACTGACAACCAACCAAAGCTGTAAACTATCCACTCTTTCCATCCGTGTCGCATCGATCAGTCCATCCATCGTCTTCCTGTCTTACACCTCATTTCTCTCGTTTCGCATTCGCAGTCTTCATTCAGTTCTTATTGGCCAAACGCGGGATGACAAACGCCGTCGTCCACGCAGGAATTTGACGCGCCTATGAAATGCAACGTCAGAAATGCAAGCATGAATACACTACGCAGGCACGTAGCTAGCTTTTCGGCCAGGAGAGGGGCTAATGTTTTTCTAAAGCTTATATCTCTGTATAGAAGCATAGTAGAGCAAAAGGATGGTAGATCTGAGCTCCTCTCGTCCAGTGCTACAATCATGAACAAATTTTTTGAGAAATTCAGCAAAAAGTTTCTTATTTTGTCACCTCTTGGGGACTATAGCCCCAATAGCCTTTTTAGCTACGTGCCTGCTACGCACACGTATACGTACTGTACACACAAAAACGTGCACGTAACGTAATACAAGAATAAAAACTATGTAACAATAAAATCGGTGCTGTACAACACTATTCTGTGCCGTTGTTTGAAATTTCATAAAATGCACTAATAGCCATGTACTGTACTGCATAACTTCAGTTACTGTACGTACCCAGGGCAAGCCAGGAAACGCGCCTTCATTAGCAGCAATATCGCTATAAAGCACGATAATGTTAACATACGCCATACTCCCATACTAAACACATGCATGCGCCATCATACGCACAAGTGACTGTATCTTAGTGGTTTCTCTCCATCACCGCCATGCTAGAACAGAAGAGAAAGCCAGTCAAACCGAATACTATTCTATCAAATGCCGTCCAACAAGCTCTATTCGAACGCAACTACGCGACTCGCAAGCACACCTTATCCAATCCAGCCCCTCCGACAAGAAACGCCGCAGCAAACTGATGTCCACGAGCCGTTCCCGTACTGGGTCTGAAACACGAACATTAATGATCGACGAACGAAGGCGAAGGCATTCATCAACTCGAACTCACCCTCCGGACGCAACTTGCATGAGGTCTTCATAAACGCTCTTCCCATCCACACTTTCGTAGTCCTAAGAGAGACACTTCCTGTCAGGCACCCTTCTACCGGTGCCGTCACCCTACACCTCAAACGGAAGTATGGGACTCAATCGAACCGCTGCATAAAAGACGAGCAAAGAAAAAGGAGGAAATTTCATACCTCACGTCGAATGGTTGAAACCTCGAACATATCCCCAACAGTGTCACCCGCAGCTTGGATCTTCTTAGCAAAGCCAGTTTTTGCCGCCGGTCCATTATCCAGAACAATCTGGAGTCAAACGATCAATTCAACATCCAAACTGCCTACTGTGCACGTCTAACCCGTACCGTATAGCCTTCCCCGACAGTTCGCACAGCATGACCAGTCAGCGTCGCGACAGTGAACAAATGCGGATTGACTTCCGACAACGCCTAAAGGGTACATACTGTACATAACAATTAGTCCTACCCGATCGTACATGTACCTTCTCCTTCATGTAGCAAAGTGGATCGATCATTATCATTCTTCAATTAAGCACAGTTGAACTCAAGCAAGACATGTATGACAACGAGTATACCTTCCTTCAGCATCCGTGTTCAAGACCCGAACTCGTTTTCCCGACCTCGCCGTGATGATTTCATCGCAAGTGTACGCATCTGCACGAAGGAATACCCTTTAGAGTATGCACTTTTCCATGCAGTACTATGCAAATGCGCCAGCACTTATAGCAAACACTTTATGTATCCATACCTGAACCAACGGCGTTACGGACAAACGGCAGTGAAGCTATCACTTTGAGTCCACGGGGTTTGAGAATTGACAACACCTACGTGTACGTGTGATGACACGTGTAGTACGTGCATGAAAAACATGCGCATTTCTTCCGTCTCATACGCTGCGCCACGCCCACAGGCCCGTAGACATACGTACAATACGAACAGTACGCATACATACTATGCGTGAGCAGCATATATAGTATCAGATTCATATAACATACATGTACACGTACCCTATGATACGAGCGAGCACGATACGCCGTACAAGCGTAAACAGCATACACATGTAACAAATACCTTGAGAAATCCAGCGACGACCGACGCTCCTCCTTTGTCGCGATGCATTCCGATCCTTAGAAAAGAGCAAGTCAACAGCTACGCGAATCCTACTTCTTACTATACCTACATAGACATATTACAAAACCCGTATAGCTACCAATTAGCATGCACAGAAATAACTTGAAAACCTACTGTACTTACATGTTGCCGGATATCTTGATATCCATACCACCGGAATCTGTGCCAGAAAGAAAAATTTATCTACTGGCAAAGCACGAGCGGCTCGCCGACTCACCAAACGTGACACCCTAGTAAAAAGACAGAAGAAATCAATAGTCATACAGTACAGATCCTTCTTCCTAAACCACAAAGTACATAATTTCCATTCTACCTTGCCAACAAACATAAGCGTCTCGTCAATCGGTCCTTCCCCTTCGTACGTCAACTGCACAATGCGCGCTTCGAATCGAGGCACCTCTGCAGCAACACACATCGGTGAGTAAGATTAGACTTTATCGGAGTAACTCCTTTTTCGACTAATACCCACAAGTAATTTCCCCCACCGTCCTACTATACGCTGAGCATAAGAACAATCCAAAGACATCGTCCTTCTCTCACTCCAACTCACTGTTGCAAGCCCGATTGACAGCAGCAAGACACGGAAAGCCTTCGTTAATCAACTTCTGATCGTCGATCACTTCAACTTTCACGTTCGTCGCAGCGAACATATCGCAAACGTACTTTGCTGCACTCGTTGGGTTCATACTACGCGGACAGAACAGTACGTATATAAAACGACGCCTGCGAGCGCCGCCGCTAGACGTACTACACATAAGACCGCATCGTAGCTACGAAGAATTCTGAGCTACCGAACGACGCAAAGACACAAAATGATCATGTCCACGTTTCGCTTTACATCATCCTATCGTAGCTCTCATCACTACTTTAACATACTGTATGTACTAAGCAGTGGCGGCAGCACCATGGCTCTGTTCCTTGCGTATCTTACCGAATGGGATCACTGCCACAAATGTCACGCGCACACGCTCTAGAAAATATTTCAAACACGTGAGGGAGCATATGGAAACATCGAGTGCTCGCAGTGACAGGAGACAAAACAGTCAGAATGGAAACGGCCAAAAAGTAAACGATGAGTTATGACGAAAGACATGGAACAAAACGAAACCAGAAAACTCGCTCGCAGAGATTGTGCGTTTTTGCGCCAAAGTTGATCGACAATCGACTCTCGATCACGGTTAGCTGACCCCGCTAACTTCTAGAGAGCAAGCCACTACCCAATCCAGAACTCACCTTCCACACTCGATAGCGGTAGCAAGATGAATAAGACACGAGACTCTCTCACGGTCCGAAGCACTGCACAGAATGCCAACCTTGTCCACTTTCTTCGCCGTCTCCGGCTTCGCTTCACGAACCTCCAGTGGCTACACAAACGAATCAAAAAGACAACAGTAGTCAAAAATTCGTAGACGAGTACGTAGTAAAAATACTTTAATTACGGTACCGTACTGTACGTACGTACACAACCAATCACCGTGTAAAGGCCGGAAAGAAAGCTAAGCAGTGCTGCAAGATCGGCCTTTTCGTAAGACGAATGCGATGGCAAGACGACAAGCGGAGACTTCGACTCAGCTGCGACCACCCTGAAACAATGTACCACAGCATCTATAACATATTCGGCATACATTTCGTCAAAGTAGTACTAATTGGAAAATGCGATGACGTATAGACACGCCACTAGCTCAGAATTTTTTGCGGTCTGGGGGGGTCCCGACAACCATTTTTCGGTCCCACCAACTCAGCTTTTGGCTTCGTCCCTACGCAGCCCTGTGTAATTTCCGGACTTCTGGGGGTCGATGGACCCAATGGTCCCTATTGTAGTGGCGGGTCTGACGCACAATAAGTGTGTCCAGCAATCGCATAGACAGATATCGATAAATAGCTACAGCTCACGCACGATACTCTATGGAATGAATAACACCGCAGCATTACATGTACAGTAGCACACTAATAATAATCCTGCTAGCTGTCGATAACAAAACGCAAGTCCCGCCCAGGGAAGGCGAGAAGTCATTAGCATCACTGTTCATACTTTTTAGCCGCCGCTTCAGCAGCCTCGTTAAACCGTCGAACATCATCGAAATCTCGACTCACCGGTCCAGTATGTGCAACGATCTAGACAGAATCAAAAAAGAAAATCGAAATGCGCATCACTCCATGCAAAACAACCTACTAGACGACCAGACGAAATAACACTGCCATCAACGTGAATGACTGAAACAGCTGCCGCTTTCGACGCACTTTTGTCCAACTAAAATCCACGCTTAGATCCACAACCATTAAAGCAATTACAGTAGATAATAAAAAGAAGCGAACAAGCAAACCTCGAAGTGCTTCGAAATAAGCCCATGCAACGATTCGATCTGTTTCGGCAACGATTTATGACAGTGTGTAATAACGACGACGCTATCGAACTCCTTCGAGGCCAAGTCGGTGGCTTCGACAACGGCGTAATGCGGAAGTGTGCATCTGGAAAAGCGATTAGCTAGCTTTCTTAATGCGCCACACCGCTCGTGTATACTTGGAGTCAGCCATTTTAGACGACTTCTTTTGCTTTCCGCCGATTCCCAAAAACTAAAACAACGAATGGTTATTACGTGCACACTAGAAAAATTGTCAGCTGATGAACGAACAGCGCGAATGTTCTCAAAACTGCTTCCGTACAGTACATGCAGGACAAGTAACAAAAGAGCTCACTCGACACAGCTTGTGTTGCACCTACTATCAGCATTGATAAAGCTCTGGCGCCAACCGGGCAGCACAACACCAGTGTAAACATCTCGAATATCAGCAACACACGAATGTACAGTACACTTTCTGTCAGATGAAATGAAATAAACGCGGCTGCCGACACTGACTGAGAACGCTTGCGATCACACTAGCGCAACAGGAACGCGTAACTACGAGGAACAGCACTTCGTTCCATCACAGAACTACATAGTACAGCATCGTAAATCTGCATATGTACACTACACGTACTGTAGAGGGGAGCCAGCCCTCCCAAAACGAACCTGAAGTGCGCTGGACTTATCGGCATGCTCACTGCTTAGCATCTCCTCCTTCAAGGCGGAACTTCGTCGCAGCAGTTAAAAACGGAGAAAAGACTCAGTACGCACAAAAGCCGAAAGCACAATGAATCAAATGGGTGGCCACGCATGCAGCCAAAATTGATACTGCAGGCGCGTAGCTACGGGGGGGGGGTAGACTCCAAGGCCAAAAAATGCACTAGCAAGCGACTTCCGGGCAGTAAAAAATCGAAAATCCTCCTCCCCCGCTCTACACTCAGGCACTCCAAGGCCCCAACCTAGCTACGCGCCTGGATAACGATCACGTGATCACGCTTAACAATCAAACTGCGCAAGCGCACAAAAAAGGCAACCCAAAACCTCGTAGCTACGACGCAGATTCATCGGTTCGCGAACAACGCAATCCAGTCATACTCAGCGTGAGCCAGCCAACTAGGCTAAGTCATCCGCTACGATACGATCTACCTAAACGCTGACGCAGCTCGGCAGCCGTAATTTTCACGGCAACTGCATCGGAACACAGTTTGTATAGCACCTCGGCCCTGAGCGGGTGCTGACCTACCAGGTAACTGGAAAGGTTGGTCCGTCTGTTGTATCTAACGTGCGCTTGGTCTCACAAGAAGGAGAAAGGCTTCACCACATATACACAAGTCGATTAGCTGCAAGCGGGCCGAATGACACTGAACGGCGAAAACACGGCATACCGGCGAGCTAGCTGGGGATGTGCCTGCACGTGTAAGCACGGCGAGGAAGTCGGATCGTCCGGTCGAAGGCGCCACCGGCTGTCTGGCTTGCAGTGGATGGGAGTGAGCTGACGGCGGACCATTTTTGGCTCCGACGATTTATTACGACCTGAGCTCAGCTCACAACCACTCAGCCGTGTATACCAGTTTGTCCGCAGTACTAAGCGGTTCGACCAAGATTATACTAAAGGGTCCGTCAAAAGTAGACATAAATGGCCTCGTTTAGACTGCATACGTTGTTCTAACTGAAAAAGGCGCGTGGCTAAGCGTTACGTAATGTTCAATTGTTTAAATTTCATACTCTCCCATTGCTATCGATAGTCTCCATAGGTTTCCTATCGATTTTTCCGCACGCTTTAGTTCTCCATTTACAATCGGTGCGCGTTGGGCCTGCACTATAAGCGTAAGGGCTAACCGCTATCGCAGGAGACACCGCTATATCGTGAAGATGAAGAGTTTATCGACGATGGCTGTCGGCAACCGCAAATCAATCAATATACAGCACACTCAAGTACAATCACGTACATCAAGCACTGACAATATAAAGCAAAGCTTAGCAGTTTCAGAAGGCAAAATGCAGTCGCGCTAGATAGTTGCGTCTACTGAAACTTACCTTCTCACTGTCGTGCCTCTTCGTTCGGAGATTCTGGCAGCTGTTACAGGCAGAAGAGCCAACGCTCCTCTTTGATGGT
Source organism: Prismatolaimus dolichurus (assembly GCA_034691745.1). Lineage (NCBI taxonomy): Eukaryota > Metazoa > Nematoda > Enoplea > Triplonchida > Prismatolaimidae > Prismatolaimus > Prismatolaimus dolichurus. The sequence continues at coordinate 7,321 of JAQGBB010001429.1, forward strand.
AGCGGAGCGGAGACCTAAGCATTCGCAGCACTACCAAACACGAGAGCATTCGGAATCGGCACATCTACTAGAACGTCTAGAGCTCTGTGGTCGTGCTGCGATCATACAAGTTTCCGCGAAGGGTGTGCCGTGAGATTTAGAGTCAAGCTCATGCTGAATTATACACAGCTCGTGGAACGGCTCGAAATACGCAACTATCATAGTACACATGTACACAAACCTATAATTAGCATACCTGCTTCAAAAAGGCTACAACAGTCGCTCCTCCGACGGGACGGATCCAACCTGGTAAAGCAAAAATATGCGGAACAAAGCATTAGGTGTGCGCTCACAGCACTAATAGCAGATTGGGCTGGAAGTCGGAAGCTAGACTAGCTAAGAAATGCACTAGATTTCTCCACTCAACTAATATCTCGCAAGTCTCTGTCGAGAAATGCTGATGAAAGAAAGATCCTACCAAAATTAATCATCAAGAATTTCACGGACACGTATTTTCATGATCAACATTAAGCAGAGATCCTCCCCCTACAACGCCAATTCAAACCCGTCACACAGAAGGGCAGCAGTAAGCATATGTAAAAACATTCTTAAATGCATGAAATCACGTTGCAGTGGTCGCACATTGCATTGTCAAACAAGGCTCAAAAAAAGCAAATAAAAATGAGTCAGTCGGAAATTAGCAATCCTTTAGCTGCAGACGCAATCACAGAGCAAGCATGAATAAACAGTCGTATTGTGAACCACTATCCTGTTCGTACGTTAACGGAATCCGCTAGATGGCGCTTGCACGTTGTGTTTGATGGGACACACGCACGCGGCAGGCCAGCGGGGGAGGAGGAACGCAGCGCACCCAGGTCCCGTCCTTTCATGGAACACGTCCTGTGCATTGTGGAACATCGCGTACTCTCGATGAACACCTGTACTGCATTGCACGTACTTGCACAACCCGCACTACGTCAGTTCGCCTTTCCAAGAGCAGCGGTGAACACGCAAATAACAGTCTTCTAGACTTCACATTAATTATCCAAGGTAAGCTCAACTCAACAATAACAGAAAGACTAGATTTATAATTTACGCCACGCGAAAAGTTTGCGATCCACCTCATTTGGTCGAGAATGTTGAACCCCCACTCAACCCCAGCTGAAATTGTTGCTCTTCCACTGCTGGCACTAACGAGACCGGCGCTAATGCCGCCGAACTCCAAACGGAAATCGGGCCTGGCGCAGAGGATGACACAACATACGGCTGGAGATGACCAGTAAATGCCGTCGCTACCGTCGCCGCTGGTGGCAAGATAAAAATCGATGATGCAGCCGGTTGCGGAGGTCCGTTGGCCGGCAAAAGGCACAACTGTACGCCAGCCGGTGCACAAACAAGCTGCGGCGGTAAGATAAAACCACCGCCAAGAACTGTCGAAGTCGGCGGCGAAGGCTCAATGCGAGCAAACGACCTTTCTAACTTCCCGGCACCACTTGCAGAAACAGTTGCAGACAGTTCAACAGAAGACACTTTGCGCTGTCGAACAACCGGCGAACGCGATTCTTCTCTGCTAGCCGCACCACCTTGCACAGCAGCAAGTTGTTCTTTAACAAGCGCCAGTTCTGTATTCAACCGAAAGTTTTCCCTTTCGAGTCTCTGCACTTCCGCCCGAAGTGATTGAAAGTCCTCCTTTTTCTTCTCGCGGTAGACTCTCGCCGCTTCGCGATTCTTCGACAAGACGAGATGACGTTTGGAAATTGCCGAACCAGGAGTGCTTTCTGTCACAGCCGGAGGTGGCATAACCTGCAGTACTCCATGCTCAAGACTGACACCGGTACTCGCCTGCGGCGGTGAGACGACCGACATCCTCACCGCGTTTGGGCGTCGCATTAAAACAGGCGTAGCCGTTCTCAAACGTGTACCAGAACAACCCTGAACAGTAGACACACTAGCCCGTCTCCACCGTTCAGGGGTCTCTTCAATCACCGGTGGAGCACACGCCAACGACATCCTTCTTCCATCATTTCCAAGTAGAAAAGGTTCCTCCCTCACACGTGGATACACCCTCTTTCGACCCATCCTCGTCGTTCCTTCATCCGAACAAACGACCACATTATTCGCAACATTCAACTGTTCAACACTAACAAGAACACTCTCTTCCACCCCATTGCCACTCTCCGTCGTCAATACATCGAATGCACCGTCGAGGTCAGCGTGTCCAAACGGGCGCAACCCCACATCCACAGTGCTTGTAGCTACATGCGTTGAGTCCTTTTCCCCCCTCTGCTCCTCGCATAACGGTTGGGTGGAAACACAAAAAGCCGGTTTCTCCAACACGCCAAACTCGGGTGTGTTCATATCGAAAGCAGTTGCGTCGATGTGCGGTAATGGAAAAGAGTCGAGTGAGTTAACATCGACGGAGTCTGAATGATCATTACCAATATTCTCGAATGTTGGAGCAGCGTCTCCGGGAGCGACACCGCCGACTAGTGTGTCAGCAGACTCAATACTGCGCATCACGTCTTGGAAGGAACTGCGGGTCATCAGTTCGGCGAAGGGATTACTGCCACCTTTAGGGAAGCCTAAATGCATAGTTAGCTGTATAATACGTACTGTACATACAGTACGAGTTTACACAGCTCTAATACCGAGATCTTCGAGTATCTGCGCTGTAGTAGGTTCATTAGTTGCCACCACCGCTTGTTTACAATTCGTTTCATCATCCCTCGTGACCAATTCAACTTGATGTAATTTTTTCGTCATTGGCAGGTCGTCAGTAAAGCCTTCCGTCAAATCGTTTCTCGCCATCACTTGCACTGCGCAAGAGCAAACAATTAGCAAGACGGTAGATAGCTCCACGAATTGGGTAAGGTGAAACATGTGCAAAGCAGGTTCACTAAAGAGGACTACTCACTCAGCCCCTCAATGACAACCCGACATCGGTGGAGACTACCGACAACGATACATAGGACGACTGCGAAAGATAAAGACAGCATGAATAATTGACGATAAAACACACCTTGCATATTATACAGTATACGTGTTCCAAGCAGGTAAAATTCGCTACCCTACAAGGGTGATTTCGAGAAATGAAAGATCGCCTCAGGCGTTGCACGAAAGTGAGAATCAATCATAGCCGGACTCGCTCAAATTCTGTTGATCAAACTGCACTATTCGCAGTACACTCAGTATTGACAAGGAAAGAGAGTAAAAAGAAGCTGCACGACAATGAGTGACATAAAGCTCGTAAGACTGCACTCCAAAATCCGACTGATAAAAACTTACGAAAAAATTCACACGTCCACGGTAACACCAGTAAGTAGACAGCGTTCCAGCGCCAAGCACCCCACAAACACAACCGATCATCATCTACGCAAAAGAATTTTTCCCACTCCCACCCTTTAGATTGTTGCGTTGAAACCCCACCTGAAGTAACCCATCATCAAACTCCTTCTCTTCGCCTTTCCCAACAGGTGTATAACCCCCAGTCGAAGCATTAATCACAAGTACACCACTGGTAATCGGACTGGACGGTCCCCACGCAGAATTATCATACTCTTCCCGGCCGTGAAGCGAGTTCAAACCCGTTGCATGGACAAGCTCGCTATCGAACAGTACATCATTAGCTGTCGCTGGATTGTATTCTCTGTACAGGAAATCGTCGCTTTCCGCCGAGTAGATGCCCGTCAAGTGTGGATAGCCTTGGCCGGCATTACCACCGCCCGGTAATTCTCCCACCTTTACGGAGAGAGAAAAACAAAAGAAAATTTAGCCCATTGCGGCATCAAAAATAAAAGCATTACACAGCACAGCGTAAAAGTACGTTGAGACATCGCTTTGACTAACGCATGTAAAATAATTTCAAACCGTACGTACAGTAGACGACTATATATCCGTAACATCTCTCCACGCAACAATGGGGTCCACTACAGTTAACACTGCCCATGCAGTCTACACACCACATTCATAAAGTACATGTACAATACATAAACATACTTCATCTTGTTGTGGACGATAAGAAAACATCGGACCCGACTGTTTGGTTCTACAAAACAATAAAACCATGCACGTCCACGAAAACAGTCTCGCTCAATCACAAAACGTACGAGAAGTAGCCGCGTAGAAAGGTGACATAAACGAGCGGCATGTACAGAGCAAAGTAGACGTACGACGTCAAGTCGATCACACTAAAAGACATCACCCATAAAAATCCAGAAATTCAATCCGAAAATCTTTTAATTAAAATCAATTCCCTTAACACAATAAATTACATCTTTTTAAATTTTTTCGAAATTTTAATAACATAATTGCACGTACCACATTCCCGCCAGATTGCCCTCGAGCATAAGTGCACCTCCACAGACTTGAAGTGCGTTGACCAAACACAAGAATAGACAATACAAATAGAAACCTTTGCGTGCTAAAATCAAAGCACTCTATGCGATTATTGTCGAACAAGCGACGAGCGTCGACTAGTCGTGGCGATCAGCCTCTAAGGAGTGGTAAAATAGGGTCGACAAGACCAAAAAAGACATCCCGTAATTTCAAAAACTAAATTCAAACCTTTCTAACCTCAACATAGAACAGCGAAAAAAAGAAGACATATTTAAGCCCCTTTCGATGAATTCTAAAAGTTAAGACCCGCTTAAAACATCTTGAGCCAAAAAAGTTTCGACAAACTAACACACCAACAAAAGTATTACCACAATTCGAGATAAAAATTCTGGCAATTTTTCATTGAAAACATGTCACCCTAACGACTTTCAGACTGAAAATATCGCTTCCAGCCAAAAAGTGGGGGGTGCCCCCTTTGACGGCCGGTCTTGGGAGAAAAAGTATGAAGCCTTAGGGTTCCTATCACCATGCCTGACGAGGACTTACGCGGAAGCGCAATCGCATTTTTCAGACACGTGAGCGGAAGTAGAGAAACCCACGCATATATCTAAACAATTAACCAAACGATACAAGAAAAAACCCACACCATGCGAATTACCACAACGAAGATCGCAGACGAGACTAGCCAGAAGACCATGCCACCATGTGAGAATATCTCAACGTCGCCAATACGAAAACTCGAGTCAGGAAGCTTGAATTCAAGTGCAGCCTTCACAAAAAAAGACAGAACAATATAGTATGCGCAGAGTTCGACGCTTACACTAAGCCTATAAGAAAGTCACCTGTACAGTCGAATAGACAACGCTCAGTAAGAGTGTACAGATGCCCACGCGTTTCACACTCGAGCGACTATCCAAATATGCTTAAAACCGAAGAACATCAAAGTCGCAAAACAACCCTCGGTGGAGATAGGACTGACCACAAAATAAGCCAAACGCTAGCACACTCAGCTCGGAACAGATCAAGAAGAACTTCAATATTAGCCACAAGATCTGAAAAACACGGGGGAGGGGTAAACGTACTATATGTATAACATCACATCATTATATCATGTACGTATTTTTATGCGATGAACGAAATCGAAACGAGTACTTTTTACAGTACCTTGTCTGCCGTATCTCCAGCGCTGTTAGCTGCACTGATCGATAGTGAGACCAAACAGCGAGCCACACTGAGAACCGTTGCAGCAAAAACCTGGTAAGCCACATGCTATTTTGAACGAAAACTGCAAGTTTCTCATGCACATACCAGAACGTAAAACCCAGTCATGATTGGACTGCAAGATGTTCGCAACTTCTCACGGCTCGGTCGTAAACGAAAGAGGAGGAAAATCAAAAAGATTAAGTTTGGCACCAACACGATGACATCCCATATGCGAATGCTAATGAAATAAAGGCAAAAAATTCACAATGTAAATGCGTATGCTTACTAACAAAAAAGATCGCTTGCTTACCTGTAGTTGTGCGACATGCTGATTACCCAAATTCGCTGACATGCCGAAATGTTTGTGTCGTACACCGTTGGTTCCGACGATGTGTTTGCCAGTTGAAACAGAGAAACGGAGTTCATCTCCGCACGGTCGTGTGCAGTCGCAAGGCCAGAACTCAGTTCCATCCTACGATTTTTGACACAAGGCTAATATGCAGTACAAACAATAAAAACAACTATAATCGGCAGGACTATCAGCGTGCTGCATGAGCAAGCTTCCAACCATATACCTGCACCAAACATGTGCCCGATGTCACAAGTAAACGCTGAGGCATGGTGGGCACGAGACCAAACAATAAGACG
>JAQGBB010001430.1:0-13472 GCA_034691745.1 Prismatolaimus dolichurus
ATTCTCAAATTTCAGCACTGCTAAAAATTGCAAAATTCTTCTTAAAGAATCAAGTGGGTTTTCTACATGTATGGTAAATTTTTAAACCGAATTGCAAAGGGTATATTTGGTTTACAGAGTCGAGTTATAGCTTGTTTTACTCATCTAGCACGGAGTGTAAACTGATGTAATTTCAAAGCACAAAGCGGCAGCAAACGCCAGATAAACATCAGCGAAACTTTTGCATGTAGATTTTGTAGGCGAAATTGCCAAACATTTTTAGTGATACAGTACATTGATACAGCCGCGTTGTTCTCCACCATGCCGACCATTGCACACGTCATGCTTTGGCGAGTAAAATAATATAACTTAACCATGTAAACCAAATATTGCGTTTGCAGCTGGTTTACAAATTGACTATAAATTCCCTACTTGACTCTTTAATTATTGTTTTAGAACAAAACATTCAAAATTTTGTTATAAACACAAACGAGACTATTCGAATTCTCTCGTGTTGAAATTATTATTTTACTAACTACAAACAATTCGACAGTAGTATTTTCCTTATTTCTAGTTGTTATCTTCTGCTAAACCGCCCGAAGAGGACACGATCGAATTGGAAATTTGGTCAGCTGGCGATTCCCCTGAGAAAGCGCGTCTTCTGAAACGCAAGAACTGGCTAAGCGCAGCGCGAGTTGACAATGTTGCCCGTATTTTATTCCCCGTTTGCTGGCTCGCATTCAATCTCGTTTATTGGTCGTTCTACCTGTATGGTAGAGTGTAACTTATAGCTTGGGCGATACTCTGCTAATGCTTTTTTGCGTACACCTTGACTGGGATTGGTATTATAGTTTGGAGAAGCCTCGTGGCCCCTGCGCCGCTCACGCGGATATAATATTATTTTGGCCGGTACCTCTAAACACTTTACAGTGGTGCATGCATAAGCTAACGGCTTTACACACAGTTAGCCACTACCCCGGACACGCTCACTTCCTCTTCTATGCGAACTCGATGTTGCACTGAAGGGTCGCTTCGCCGACTTCGAGATGATCTACAACAGAAATTGCTCGATGATTGGCCAGCGCCTAGTGGCCGAGCATACCGCCTTCGTCGAGTATCTTCTGCCACTTCTCGCCAAACGAGATGCGCAGATTGTGTCGCTACAGTCGACGCTAATAGCTTCACAACCCGCGACGAAACTGTCCTCGGGCAAAATTGGTTCCGCGCAACAGTACGGACATCGAATTGCGTTCTTCTTTACGTTCTCCCTACACTTCGGACACGGCCAATCGGTTTTCTCCGTCTTCTTTCGCCTCCACGCAAGCGTCACAAACCTCGCGATCACAAAGACCACCGCTGAGACGATGAGAAAGGTGATAATCGACGCGAGAAAATTCCAATAATTTCACGTGACTGCACCTTCGTGATTCGCCTCGCCGAGCGTTGCGAACTCCGTTCTCGGCATCGACGAGTTATAGCAGCGATGAACGAAGAACGTGTTCGGCAATCCCGACTGTGGAGTCGCAAGCGCAAGAAACAGTCCGATAATGTAGTTCACGAGTGAATTTACAACCGTCGTTAATGCGGTGCCAATGATCATACCGAGGTCGAGATCGACGTTTCCCCGATTGATAAATTTGATAGTTGTTGACCACACCATGCTCTCGCTTCACGCCTGTTTTGCCGACGGCTTTCATTTTTCGTATTTCTGGCATCATTTTGAGGAGCACCTCTTTTATCTGGATGAGACCGGATGCCACGGTGAGAAACGTTCAGTGTTCGCAGACTGATCGGAGATATATACTGAACTTAATTTTATTGCAAAGAGTACCAGAATACGCTGAATAACATTCTTCGAAAGTGCAACACACGCGCGACTACTGATAGAGCAAAAACAGCGCAAAAGGACAAAAACATACTGCGAAACCATAGTACGACAACACCAACAGATCAAGCAGTAAAACGTTAGGCTCAACTCTGATTGGCAGTCCATTTTTGGCTTGAGAATCGAAAAGCTTCTTTTTGACTGCAGCTTCAAGACGAGACACAGATGAGATAGCACGAACGTCGGCTAGCAACACCCTCCAAGCAGTGGCACTACGAAAAAAAGAATGAACGCTGTCTCAGTGTTGAATTCCTAAATCGTGTAGGCTGCATGAGCAATCCGTTGCGATCATTTTAAAATTTAACTCGATATTTGTCGAAATACTTGGTGCGCGGCCATGAGCAATCGAGCGTAGAAGCACGTGCTGTAGAGGCTGGCGCACTCACGAACTTTTAGCCAGCCGCTGGCGATATCGAGACGTGTCTATCGCTTGTGCAAAGTCAGAGAGCACCGCGCACAAATTGCGCTATTTTGACTGGCTGCGCCGCTCCTTTTTGAATTCGGCAAGGAGCGAGCGACAAAAAAGGTTTACTGTTCATTCTGAGATTATTCCTCTTATCCCCCATCTACCCCCTTATCCCCCACTGTATCCCCCTTATCCCTCATCTATTCTCCCCCGCGGATAAAAGTTAGCGGACTCTGTGAAGAGTGCAGGTATACCATTGGCAACTTGCCAATGGTAGACGACAGGCGTTATCTTTTCTTTTATTTCGGTAAGCGTGCGAGGAAAATCTGTGCGCGAATAGGCGCCCAATTGTGCGTGCGTTTTTTTCTCTTGCTTCCAAGCTTCTGCGACGTTGTTTTTTGCCTTTTCTAAAGCTTAGTTTTTGAACGCACCACAACTGCACAAATTTGCCATACGAATATAGTACTCCCAATATGGTAACAGTAAATTTTTCTTATTCGTAGCTTTATTCGTAGGAAGTTGAGCCCGTACCAACTCGGTATGGATAGACTACGAATAAAAATTGCACCACCCATAAAAAATTGACAGGTTTGAACAAGGTCATACGAATAAGGCTATTTTATTGCATCCTGCCTGAAGCGCGCAGCGCGTAAGGAAAAGGAGGCTTACTGGTCGTTCTGGGATTTCCCTCCTCTTTCCCCCTCTTTTTCCCCTTTTCCCCATCTTTCCCCCTCCAAAAATTACACCAAGTAAATGGCAGAACATTGGTGAATATTCAGTGTTCGCTACTTGTTCGCATTTACAAAACCCGTGCAGTTCGTGTTGCGTAGCGTCTTCGCTACTTGTTTTTCATTTTTTTCGTTGCTAGCAGGCCACAATGCGGCGACGAGTGTTGTTTGACTGGTCGTTAGCTGCTGCTATTCCGATGTGTTAAATGTTTGTTCGTTTGTTCGTTGTTCCTCGACAGTGGCGGGATAATCTGCTGGGGCAGCAATAGTTTACACGCAGTATAAACTAAAACTTTGTTTTTGATAAGCAGAATGATTTTTCATCTTGCCCGATTGTAATGCAGTGTTTGCGTAATAAGTAATTGAGATGGACAATGGTCAGGGCCTCATGAGAATTGCGCGTAGAAACGCCGCGTCAAGTCGCACGGGTATCGCCCTTTCGCAGCAGCTTTGACCTTTCGCCAAGCGGCGCGCACTCTCGGGTGTTGTGTCCGATTGGTACGTTTCGTTTTCTGAAACGTAGCCGTGTGCGACGCACGAGTGAAGATACGTATTCTCGTCCGCAAAGTTCACCGACAAGCCAGGGCGTAGAGAAGTGGTCCGTGTGTCGTCCGCAAATCTGTTTGATCGAGATGCGCTGCTAGCTTCTGCCGCGGGAAAATTGAAAGACAATTGCCGCTTTTCATGCAGTTGCAAATACCTAGGGCTCATGGCGAGATCACGCGAGTTAATAAGATGTTCGAGTCTTGAATGATAGCCTCTGTCTCAATTTTAAATTGGAGTTTTCGCAAGTAATAGAAGTTTCTATTTTTGCATCCTGCTTGAAGCGCACACGGCGAAGAAAAAGAAGCGCTGACTGTTCGGACGGAAATCTCCTTCTCCTCCTCTTCCCCTCCTTCTCTCACTCCCCTTTTCGAAAAATCGAAAGTTAGCGGACGTCCAGAGGATCATATTGCACTATGTTCCAGATGGTTTGGTGAAACACCATAGTGTTCCAGGGTGTTCCATATGTTCCAGGCTATTTCAGAACATATCAAAAAATTGCCTGTGTACTGTTTTTTCATCATTTCTTCTCGGGGCACACGCCAACGTGAAACGCAATAAAAGAAAGGTGATAGTGGTCGGTCAATTGGACTCTGTCTGTCTGTCCGGGGCATAACTCAAGATGCTGTAAAGATACGGCCACCAAATTTTGAGATGAACTTTAGAATGTCTCGAGAACGGCTTCTAGCTATATCTCGTTTCTGTCGGATTACGGGATTTTGAGATCCAAAGATAACGCGATTCTGTTGGATCCCAAGAATTCGAGTTGTCACAATCACACCGAAATTATGCGTCATGACTAAAAGAAAACATTGGGTTCATTGTTGCTGATTCGTATAGTTTTGCCGAAAAAATACCCTGGATGAGAACGAGTACGCAGAGTACCCAGACCAGCTCTGCGATGCGAAGAGCGGTCGACTGGAGGCGGGATTTAGGACCGTAGCTTTGACCGGTCATGGGATCAAGCAATTTATCGAAAGCCGTCGACGCTACCTCGACGATTCGTCGATTTGTCAATATTTTGACCACAATCGTGAGTTGCAGAAGAATTGCAAGGGCGCTCACGAGTAGAAAAAACCAAATTTCGATCGAGAAAATTGTTTGAAGAGAGAAGTTCGATTTTATTTGATCGCGATACTGACACACCAAGAACGAGCTCGGAGAAACGAAGAAGACGGCGTGAGCAAAATCGATTACTTCGTGTCGCTCATACGTTTCTGTTAGCTGCGGCAGGGTGATATCGATTGTTTCGTTTATGAGCATGCCAACCATGCCGGTCCACGACGAAGTGTTTCCAACCACTTCTACCCTTAAGCCGTACATAGCTGACTGACAGCTTTCAAACTGGACGTTGAACTTTTCTTGAGTCAGACTGAGGAGGTGCCAGTTTCTTGAGTTCGCCAAACATTCTATGGGTGGCAGCTGTAGGATGTGAGCCGGTGCTTTGCACGAAGGATCAGGAACGTAGCCAAGTTTTAGCTGCATCTTCGACACGTTACTCAAAAGAGTTTTTTATATCGAAAATGATACGCAATCAGCTGAAAAACTCGAACGTGATTTTCTACTTTTTGAATATACAAATTAGGTTGCGACTCGGTTGCACATTTGATGCAGCCCAATTAAATCAATCGTGAAAATGTGAACTTAAAGCAAAACGCCACGTAGATCATGCGAGTCCAGGGCCATGCGTATATGATGCCAGGATGTGAAAAACAACGGCAAAAGCCATGCTTCATTTCGAACTCATGCTGCAGCGATATGATAAATTTTATGGTGCACCTGCACACGCCGAAGTTTGAATTTTATTTCCGTTTTAACTATGACACTGATACGGGACCATGGCAAAGAAACAGACGCTAATTTTATTCCTTTTCCGACGAATTGAAATGATCGATTAATCAATTGTATAGGGTTGACTCAGTTTGGTCTGTTCAAACAAATCGTCTCGCGGTGACGGGTTTTAACTAACTTTCGCGCAGCCGTCCGAGCTCATTGCACAGCAAAAGTTTCAATATCAATTTCGACAAATTGCTTCATACGCAAGCGACCGTACTCGCAGTGATCAGAACAAAGCAATGGCACCTTCGCTTTTCAACCGTTTCGCCCACGAAACGGGCATTTTCGAGCTGCACTTGTTTCGGGAGAAGCGTGGTCTCTTTGACAGAATCTTCTGGGACGCATTTGTCGCCGTCTTCGGCTGCTACACAGTGAAAAGCACAGTGGTCCTCTGCGAGCAGTATCTCACCGAGGAGACGATCACCAAAGTCAGGCGGGAAAGGATCCTCGCTTTGGTCTTTCCTGCCTCGCAGTTCTGCATTATCGGCTGTCATGTAGAGGACCTTCCGGCCGATCTATCGTCTTCGACTTTTCTAAACTTTTCTAACTTCGTACTTCAAAGCTCTGTCGCGGCTTAAGAGGCGATACACTATTTATGTAAAGCAAAAATTCGATTTTTTTACCTTTTCTTCTGTAAACATTCGTCCAAAAATTCAGTTTTTTCGGACGTTTTTTATGGAAGGCCCCTTGCTTATTGCGACATGATATACTGATATTGCACGAGTGGCAGAATCGTCTCTGAATAGTTTCTACCGTTTTGCCACAAATGTGGCTTGTTTTTTATTCGCAACTTTGGTGAATTTTTAAAATGGTTTAGATGAAACTTCCGGGCGGCGTGTTGTGCACGACGGTTCAACACTGTCGCTGTTCTAAATGACACTGTTTACTAGTTGCATGAATTTACAAAATAAATAGGCGCACAAACGCAAAGAGCAGCAGGTGCTGCACGCGGTTGAGAAGTACAGCATTAGTCGCGAGGAGTGGTCAGCTTCTTCGACAATGCACATCGCTCGGTCGCAGCCATGCAGCACGCTGCTCGACGGCAAGCTCTTCGTCATCGGTGGATGGGATGGCTTCGCTTCGCTCTCGACGGCTGAAGTGTGCAATCTGACCGGCGATGCTTGAACCCATATTGCCGACATGCCCATCGGTCGGCAGGGGGCCTTCCACAAAAGACGTCCGTGAGGGAGGGGGAGGGGGGTCGGGTTTTTCGCCAAGGGAGCGGACATAGCGTTAATTTTAAGATATGGAGATAGGCAACTTTTAGGGACAAGCGGGAGGGAAGTAAAAAAATGCAAATTTTTTGAAGAAATTTTTTACGGAAAGCCCCCAGGGTTGTGGCGCTGTGACGCTCGGCCGTCGCACCTGCGTCTTTGGCGGACATCACCGAGGAGATCGTGACTGTCTCAGTTCGATTGAAGTCTACAATGCGACGAGAGACTCGTGGAAAACACTGACGACTAAGACAAAGTTCAAACGTCGTTTCTTTGGAATCGCGGCCGTCCCATAAAATTTTCGATAGTATTCAGGAGTCCTCACTGTGTGCTGCCTTTAGTAATGGAGTGTGTCATGTTCAGTTGTCTTTTGACACATTTGTTCAAACATTATTTTCTCTTCCATACAGCTAAATCTCATTAGGATGATGCAGCCTAACCAAATCAATTAACTTCATTATCCGTTATCAACAAACGCGCGGACGCGCTTGAGTAACTAATCCGACTGAGATTTGCTACACATATATCAGGCACAGTTTTTTAACGACGAGTAAATCGGCAAAGCCGAAAAGGGGTCACTCACAGTCCACGAGGACTAAGACGTGCACTTTTGACCATCGACCGACCGGCGGATCGCTGACACGCAGGAGAAAACTGCTGCTGTTTGAGACGACGACCAAATCATTAAAAATTTTGTATGCGAAAAGCAGACCAGCTTCCACCCACATGAGCTCCAGCGAATCTAAGCCCAACAATTCGAGTCTCTCTACGTACGACATACTCCAGAGACCAGGCAACCGCTTTGTCCAGCAGCATTGTACACGCTCGAGAGCATCGATGTCTTTTTACCACCTTTGCGGACGCGCGGCCCACGCAAGTGCGTAGCCTACGCCGTCAGCGAAACGGTGGTTATGCGGTTGCTCTGTCCGGAACTTTCTCTGTTCGTTTGTTCGTTCCGGTGCCGTTTTTGCAGGAACGGACCGATCGGGCTGAAACTTGGCAAGCAGCACCCACTGTGTACCGGGCGAGTTCCATAAAAAAATCAGATTTTTAAGGTGACTGAGGGCGTGGGGATGGGGGGGGTCACAATTTGGGCTCCCGTTGTAAAAAATGCAATTTGCACGTATTTCATGTGATAAAATAATTATAAAAATTAAAAAAAATTTGAAAATTAAAAAAGACCTTTACGCGTGACCATTGGTCTCTGAAACTGCCACTTCGCAGAAAGGGGGGCTCGGGGGCTAAGCCCTCCACAAAAAAGAAAAATTCAAGCCCATGGTGACGTCATATATGTATGTCCATTATGGCAGTGGTGGCGCGCGTGTGCGCACTCTTTTTTGTGCTTGTGCCTGGTCGCATCGTAAGTAACCAACTAATGGAGTGTGCCAACTGGCCATTGGAGTGTGCCAACTGGCCATTGGAGTGTGCCAACTGGTCAATGGAGTGTGCCATTGCATAATAGATAAGACCAATGTTGCACTGTCCGTTCTCAACTCTACTTTTTCGGTTTTTGTTATAAACAGCCAGTATGCTTATTTATACGTTCCTGCTCGACTGATATTAGCATTTTCCGTGACGTTAGCGTCTCCGTTTTTGTCTTACAGTTGGGTGAAAATTTTATGTCCTCGATGGTTTTGTGTCAAGTGGTTTCAGGTCCGTCAGCACCCTGCCCTAGCGTCAGTGGCCGTCGAGAATCGGTAAATCCGATTTGTTGCAGAAAACACCAATCGAACTGGAACTTGGCAAAGATTTCCTACTGGGCCGGGTGGGCCACAGAAAGGTGGTCGCATAAATATGAGGTTTTTGGGTCAGTCGGGCGCGGTTGTGGACCTTTACGCGTTACTACTGGTTTCTGAAACTGCCACTCCCCAGAAATGGGGTTCGGGGGGAAAGTCCCCCGAGAAAAAAAGGAATATTCGTCCGATTGCAGTTTTTGCAGAAAGCACCGATCGGACTGGAACTTGGCAAACATCACATACTGGGTGGGTCACATATAGGCTGGTCGCATAAAAATGAGATTTTTCGGGTGACTGGGGACGCGGGCATGGAGTCACAATTTTGGCCACCCAACAAATAAAGTGTGCGTCTTATTAAGATATGCAAAAGTTTAGAGCGCCGGGGCAGGTCGCCATGTAAAAAGTCGAAAAATCAGAAAACAACCATTCGCGATTGTCAATGTTTGACAAGTGCCCTTTTTAAACAGGGGGGTTTCGGGGGGGGGGGGGGGAGGGCGAGGCACACGACCTACTAGAAATGGCTGGGAATTACCAAAGGAGTCTTAAAAGTCATACATAAATAAGCTTTTCCGAGCAAAGCGAAAAAATTACCACCTTTGCGCTCTTAAAAGTAAGACACAAGGCTAAGCCCAAAAATGCTAAGACAAAATTAAATTTTAAGACTTTGTTGCAGAAAAGCTGACGTAGATACAAGTCTAGCGCTTGTCGCCATGTATCGCCGTCGCGTTTGCTGCAAAAAATTCTTAAAATTCAAGGGATGGAAACAGAGCTTTTAGCTTTAGGGGCCACCTTCCAAAATTTTTACAAATATGAAATTTTTGGTCCAGTTGGCCACATCTGGACTTCTATTCCTTTGCCGGCTCATCGACTTCACATGTGATCCGGGCACACGGGTGACGTGGACGCACGGGGGTGGCAGAGGCACGGGAACTCGATGGAGGCACCGCAAAAACGGTAGTATGGTCAGCATTGCCATACTCTTTGCAAATCGTGAACATTCCGGCTAGCCGTAATTCTGCTGTCACTGAGGTTACAATGTGGTGTCACAAAGCTCGAATCTGCCCACCTAAATTCACGCCATCAGAAAAGTGATGTCATTAACTTGACGGTTGGGCCGTTTGTGTCAGTAACTTCTGAGCGTTTTATTTGCATGCTTTAAGTCAAGTTTGCTTTTTCCTCCATTAACGGGTGATGATTTTTTAAAAATACCCACGCCTTTCCTAACGTTGATCGTCAACAAGGCATTTTATCCATTATTCGCGCGCCGTAGCTCCTGACAAAGCCAAAGTTGCCATTTACGACAACAGATTTTAGCGCCTATGACGCAACAAGTTTGATTTTATGCATGAAATGTTTCATGTGACACAAAGCTTGTTACGCCAACGCCATTTAAAATTGAACTCTTCGTTTTTTTAGAAGATTTGTGTGGCGTAACAAGTCGGATGAACCGATCCTCGAGGCCCACTGACGCAATATTCCAGCGGGCATAAGATCATTTAAAACAAAACGACTGATTATAGTGAAATTTGAGGTTGAAGATTTCCAAACTGATTTTTTACATAAATCAAAATTGCTAGCTTTTTAAACTGGTGTTTTTTCTGAGAAATAATTTTTGAAAGCGTAACCTCTTTGGTTTTTGTTCTCAAAATATGCGCCCAAATATGCTAGCGCAGTGTCATGGCACTCTTTCTCTACTCGACGGCAGGCGCTTGGCTGTTTCTAGTTCTCCAGAACTTATGCACAATTTTTCTTCGCCGTTGCATTCTGCTGCGTCTGCATGCATGCAAAGTCGATGTCGATGAGAGCTTGCACGTAAGCGGTTAAATCTGAAAGTCAGGATAAAGTCTGGAAGTTTGGGACCGCAAGTTCCTGAATTGAAACATGGCTTGCAACTACGTCCGCCCAAAGTGGATGTACCAAAAATCTTGGATTACAGTGTTTTAACTTTTTCGTCGAATTTCAGGTCGAACTTTGCATCCCGTCCAGATTTATCACTTAGTATGTCCAGTACTAAGTATGTCGTAGCTATGTACAATTTGTCCACCATGCTTCGCTTCGAATCTTGTTATGAGCTATGTATGAACTACTGTATAACTTCTACGTATGTTTGAAGCAATCGTGCACGCGTTCACGAGATTTAAACATAAATTGTTGCCGAAGCCGGTCGATAATCCGTGGGGCCCATTTCGACAATAGTTGAGGCAACGGTCGTCGATGAAAACGTTGAGGGGCTCTTTTTGCTGAATCCGAAAATCTTTTGCTGCATCACGGTGAAGATGTAGACTGGCACATGTACCAGCGATATGAAGCTCGCACCAAGCCTGAGAAAATAGCGAAGAATATTTTCCTTGTCTAACGCCGATAAATTTCAACGCAACTGCAAGGGCTTGGACCAAAAATGACGCCATAAATTAATTAATTAATTTAAGTTAAATTGAAATTAAATTAATTTTTAAAACGTTTGCAACCATCTAGATTTTTCGATTCTGCTATGATTAGTACCAGCTATGATGTCGCACAGATTAATTAAAATTTAAAATAGATTAACTAAAAATAAAAGAATATTTTTAAAATACGCACCATATGCCGAGGCTGCCCCCAAACGACGCGAGAAAGCTCGCCGGCGTCATCTGCAGTGACTGCTGAAAGTCAGGATAAAACCAGCGGCTAACCTCTAACGTAGCCTCAAGGAGAAACTGTGGCGGTGACAAGCCCGTTGTCGTCGTCGTTACACTAAACGTCATCGTCCTGCATTCGTGGACGCACTTCGAAAGGCACGTCTGCGTCGGTGGCGCCGCTCGAAAGTTCTGCATCATACACGCCGAGAAGCTTAGATTGAGGATATTGCCGGTCATCTGCTGTTGGACAGGTGGTCCAACACTCAAATTAACGCAGTAAGGCATATTCGGCGGCTTCGTGTAGGCAACTGTGAAGAGCGAGACAGGGTAGCATCCGCACGAGGACATGAAGAACGCCTGCGTGCATCGAAGGGTGCACTCAGCGATGGTGTCCGTCGTCGAACACGGGTAGGCGTTCGTCGAGACCGCCTCGTAGATGGCTTGTACACCGACGCTCATCGTGACGCTGACGTTTGTCTGCGCGGAGGCGACCCAGTCGGGTGAGGAGGAACTGTAGCGTCGATCGCCGCCGGGATCGAAGTAGAACAATGGCTGCATCGCTGATGGGGTCCCTATGGGCGATCCTACGCAGGCTGGGTTGTAGACGCTTGGCGAAGATGGTTCGTTGTTTGAAACCTAGAAAAATGAATCAGTCTGATGCAGCAATGTCGGTCTTCGAGTATAGACCGCTTACAGTGGTGTTGCTAGGTCCGAGAGCGGGGGGCGGCTAAAACACAGAACCAAAGGCAAATCAAATTATGATCAAAAGAGAATTGTAATTTTACAAAGACAGCTTTTCACCTTCTGTGTATTACATAACTTCAGCGGCGGCCAAAAAAAAATTGAGATAAATTAAATGGAATTGAGGAAGTCATTTTGATTCGATTTTAATTGGATTTTAAGTTAACATCCTAAAAACAGTTCGATCGTATTTCGATTTTGATTCGATTTTGACTTAAATTTTGAGTTTATTTCAATTTTAACTCGATATCAATTAGATTTTCGATTTTAATTGGATTTTGAGTCAATTTCTAAAAAATTCGATTTTGTGTCGATTTTCCAAAAACAATTTGATTTAATTTTGATTTCAATTAGGGTTTGATTCGATCTCTCCATTTCAAATCTAAATAAATTCTATTTTTATACTATTTCGACCAAACCTTCCAGAACAATTCTCTTCCACTTCGCTTCCCCCGATTCTAGTCTATTTTCCCCTTTTAAAAAAGAACGTACTGGTGGGTTGCACGTCGATCCCCACGGCGGTGCTCCATAGAGCGCCGAATTACAGATCGCAAGCTCACGCTGCGAGTTGCTCGCCGAGAACGTGAAAAACGAGCTACTCACACGCATGCAAACTTCAGTTCGAAGATCCCCGTTGCCCACCCACGTAATGTTCGAACGATCGCAGATACCCGTCAGCGAGATGCCTTCGATTTCGAACGGCGTAAACTGTTGACAGAGGAACTCGCCAATCTGCCACGTCAGCTCTGTGAAGTTAACACCTGCGGCGCCGAGATCCGTGCGCAAACTGAACAGGGGCGCCAACGTCGAATAATTAACGAACTGCGACGGCGGAGATGGATAGAAATTCTCGACGAATTTTCGAAAAGTTGGCGGGTACCCAACGGGCGATGTTCCGAGAAAATCATAACCGAGGGAGATGTCCTCCATGGCGGCCATCAGCGAGAACATCCGGATCACCGTCGCGATGGCGCCATCGCTGAGCGCGCTTAAATTGAACGAGTTGGGTAATGATCCGAGCTCGTCAAGAATTTCGATCGAAACATCGGTGAAGTTTTGTGGTAGATTGAGACATTCGAGCATCGCGTCGACGCAAACGACAGGGTTCGGGAGTATCAGTGTTTCCGTTGCGTTATAGTAGACATTGATGTTCGTCGTCGTTGGTTCCGCTTTATAGGTTGAGACGAGGTCGACGAGATCGCTCACGGCGAGTCCGATACACACAAGGACGGCGATTAGCCAAGCACAGGCTTCGAGCCAGTGGGAAGCTTTAGAAGCGTAGCCGAAACCGTGGATGACTGTTATGTCCGTGAACTTCCAGAAAGCCTGGTGAGCAGGTTTTAGCCCGAACATCTTGACTTCTTTTTTAGCTTGAAACTTCAGCTGTGACGCACAATCGGTTATACAATTTGACCCTATTTCAAAATCGATTTCACCTTGCTTAAGCTCACATAAAGTAAGACTGCATTGTCCAGCGTCTTTTTTTCATTCCATCAAAGCCATGGATTCTCTCATTGAATTGAAAGAACGCAGTTGGCAATTTGTTGTAATTTTCATTGTGGCGGTGCTACTCACTGAAATTTCTGTGGTGTTTGTTGAGAATTCGATTTGCTCATACGTATTTCCACTAATTGCATGTCAATTTGGATGTCGCCTGGTCTCATACTGTGCGCTCATTTTGCAAGCGCATATTTTTCTGAAAGAGTAACTGCTGCAGCTCAGCGACTTTAACATTTTTACACTTTGTTTGAATAAGGTATATAATTTTATTTGCTATTATTTATTT
>JAQGBB010001431.1:0-13462 GCA_034691745.1 Prismatolaimus dolichurus
ACCTTTCGAAGCGGAAGGAGAGAAATGGCGCTCTGCAAAATGCGGGACTTTTCCGAGACACGCACGGATCGATGAGAAGATGGCGAAGACGTTTGACGGCCTGCTACAGAGAATGCAAACGAAAGCGCTAGTGATTATCTGGAGCACGAACTGAGACGTTAGGTGAAAAACGAAAGTTGGATATAATTACAGACACTCGAAAAAAATCTAAGCAACGGACTTTCCTCAAGTTATGTTTTTTCTCCGACTTTTCGGTGATATATTGTTAAATTTGACGTTCAGTGTACCTATATCCCCTGCGACGAAACAAGGTTGATCGTTATGTAATTATTTCGACTCAATGCGCGAGAACTAAACTTATTCAGCTGGTCGCCTACTTCGAATTCAGTCGAACGAGGTCTAACGTTCATGGATGTAATCATTTTATCGGACTTCCTTCCTCCCGACTAGGAGGTTCTCAGGACCACCGCAGATGCGTGGCGAGGAGAGTGCAACTCTCGTATACATGAGAATAAATGAAATCAATCGGCGGTCAGACGTGAGTATAGTAGTGAACGTCGGTTTGTTGAGGAAAAAGGGCGATCAAACATCTCCTTTGTTGTATTTTAGAAGAAAATTTTGTTTTTGTTTGATCAAAACTGAAGATGTGATGAGCCATTGTGCAGCAAGGATGCACGTAGCAGATTTGCGACACTGCAGTCCTAAACCATGTGACGCGATAGACTGACCGCCGTCATCGCTTGTTTGCCTATCCGCACTTTCGCTGCTCTTCGCAGCTTTCTAAATCTCCTTGCAATTGTTGCTACTATGAAATGTAACTGCATTTTTACATGATAAAGATATTGATTGATCATTTATATGACTCTGTTAGGCCTTCAGTTAAATAAGCTTCTCATACCTTGCAACTAGCTACTTGCCTAGTTGTGACCCCTTCTGCTAACCGCAGCTCTATCTCAAGGTCAAGCGAGCAGTCAAAGGTTGAAAGATAATTTGTTCAGTAGCCGGCTCGTATTAACGCGAACGAGGTCTCACAAATTTCAGCAGTCGGAATGACACCAATGTTTTACCAATATTAACAGAACATAATGCTGAGAAAACCTTGTATGTATGACGTCAGGATGTGGGCCTGGATGAAAGTGACATGCGCTTAAGATAGTTACTGTTTATGTGCTCACAGTGTAATACTACTTTAGAGCTTAAAGGTTTCAAAAGTAAATTTTTATTAACATGGTGTCAAATGCGTATAAAATTCGTTTCATATTAGTTTCTTTCGACGCGGTGCAACGAGTTACGTTGAACAGAAAATTTCTTGTCCAAACTGAAAATACCAAGTTGAAAAACTACCTAAATACAACTGCTCGAGCTTCTTCGCCATTGCGACACGACGTTCGTGTTCCGAGTGGATCTTCATACAAGGATACAACTGCACTCAAACACGATGTCGCCGACTTTCGTTTCAACAACTTGTCGTCAGGACCGAAAGGAATGTATGCAAAACCGTTTAACAATACTTTAAAAACTCGACACGCGTCAACGAGTCATAAAACACTATTATGTGTATAGTAGATTGGCAGACAAATGGAAAGACTGACTCAGTTTTTCTGCCAAAATTCAGCCATCTTAATAGGGCGACCCTTTCTACACATACAAACGGCACTTATCTGTGTGCTTCGAGGGCTCGTCTGCAGTTCAAAGTCGGCGAACCGCTGTGGGGCGACACATTCAACGATAAGACGGTATCGGCTACTCATGGGTGCTGTCGCTATATCCGCATGGCTACGTTGAAGCGGTCGGCTACTTGATCTTTCGCATTCTTCAGTTCTAGATAGGTAGTTATCGATAGCCGCTTTCCGTTAGCTTCTGAACAACATGAGAGAAAAATCAGAACACACATTGCACGCTTACAGACCGTTCTCCTGCATAATTCCGTAGGCTTATCATCGATGCCAAGTACTCGGTGCACAATCCAGTCTTCCTTTGATTGCTGCTTCTTGCTCACTTCGTTGCTCGTGCGGCTCACGTACTCATATACTTTTCTCAGCTTGCACCAGAACTCGAAAAAAAGACCAACGGCGCACCTCTTCACAAGCATCTCGCGCTGCGAGGTCTTCAAGCATTTCTCACTGGTCGATTGCCTCGTTTAGAAAGCATTTCGAAGACGTTAGCCTGCGCTTCTTCTCTGCCTGTACAACTGTTTCCAGTAAGTACAGTCGCAAGTTCGTTTTTAGCTGGCAGTCCTTGATGCCGCTTAAACGCTTTACCTCATTCGAAGTCGGCGTGATCATCGACACTCCGGCATCGAACACCGTCGATGGTCCTCTCATTATCGACGTCGAGCTTCCACAATTCTGTTGGCTTTTTCATCGTGTCGGCGAACAGCTAACGTAGCTGAGCTTCACGAACACACGCTATCGCATCCACCCTCGAAATGAGATGTCCGAAGCAGTGATCGGCGAGATCGTCAACCGACTGCCCAAGCTGCAGTGGATCTCGATCACGAACGTCGAACTCACGCGGGCAGCGTTCGGCGCAATCACGCCGTCGTGTCGTTCTGTCTCCACGTCAGTGACGTTCCCCCTCCCCCCGACATCGGCGTACACGGTTTGCAGGCGCTGCTCGACGTCGTGATTCGACCGCTCACGCAGGTAAAGGAGCTGCGTGTTCTTTACGACACTCGTCCACGATACTCGCAGTTGCAGCGCGCTCACAACAGCGACGCCAGACCAGCTCACGCCGTTCCTCAGCAGTATCTCGTCAGCGGGTCTTCGCGTCGTCGCCGACCTTTGCGAGTTCGTTCAGGCGCACGGCGATCTCGTCGCGTTCTCGCTGTGCACATACTGCATTTGCAAAATCGCTGAAGCTCCGTCGCTCACTCGTCGACTACTGTCCACATCTGGAACGCCTCCGACTGGACAACAAGTTCGACTCGGGCGTCCTCGACGACCTTCTGCTCCACGGGCTCGAGCAGCTCGATATGGACGACGACACTCTTCCAGTCCGGGACGAAGACGGTGTCATTCGGCTGTACAAGCAGAATCCGGCGCTCAAGGAGCTCGCATAAAGTAAGCTGCAATCACGAAGCGCGCCTATGTCGAAGGCTTTGCTCGGCTGTGTCGTGTGCAGAAGCTCAACGTCCGGTCGTTCGATCAGCTAGATGACGTCACACTTGAGAAGGTGATCCGAGCCAACTCGTCGACGCTGCGCGAGCTGCACGCGGAGAATCAGCACCAGCTCGACGTCATCTCACTCTGCACGCTCGGCTTCGAGTGCAAGGCGCTGCGGAAGCTCAGCATCGTCCACGCGAGCAGCGACGTCTACGTTCCGTGGTGCACGCCGAAAGCGGTGCGAATTCGCAAAGGCTGTCGCTGCATCGGGACGATCGGTCGCAGAGCACGGGAGAATCGTCGTCGAGGTGCACGGCAGTTAGTTCGGCGTTTCGCCATGCGATGCAACGTGCACCGGTCTCGTTGACGTCGGCATCGATGGCAGAAAGTTTGCGCACTAGCAGATGCGCTGCTTGTTCCGATACTTGCTATTCGATGTACGCATTCGTTCAACTGAGCTAACGTTTTTACGTGCTTACGTTTACATAAAGTGTACAGTTTGGACAGCGTTTACATAAAGTAGGCTAACCCGTGGAAAACACTGGACAACCAACCACAAGAAAGAGGTAGGTTTAGAAATCACAGCAACTTTTTATAACATGAAAGTTCTAATTATGAAATAATAGCAAAAGTTAGTCTTCGTAACATTCCTGTCAATGGCTAGTTGGCTACTTCGTCGACAATTGCGTATCCAAATTGCGGATCATGTAAACCAATCTTCGGCTGCCGTTATGCGAAGCTGCTCCTATTGTGTCAGAGTGAGCGTCCGATATTTGTTAGTATCGTCTATCTTGCAATTCTCCTGAAACGTTGTCACAAATCAGTCGAGCCATTCCATCATGTTTCGGAGCACTCTTTCAGCGTAGTTGCAAGTTTCGTTGCTTTTACTCGAGTCTTCAGCTAACCGCCGCAAGGCGACCACCAAGTTTGGTTCTCCTTGCACAAGGCGGCCATATTTCACGGAGTCAATGGTGGTGAAGTTTGCCAGATCCCAGCAAGCCCACTGCAGTGCCGCAGCTGACTTGCAATCTGGCGAGAGAAGTGGCAGATAAGCTCGAACGGAGCTGATGTCATAGCTTCGCTTGGTGTCAAGACGCCAGCTTTGAGTGGCGCGAAGAAGCGTTTCGCTTGGCGAGACGAACATTTCTTGCATGACAACGTTCACCCCATCTTCACTCGCCAAGAGTAGCGAAACAAGATTAGCGATGAGTGCGGCTTCGTCCGTCGGCGTACCGTTTGTGGCCTCTGACATCAGCCGTTCAGCGATGATCTTTATGAACGACTCGTCTATCAAATAGGGGCGCAGCTGATCGAACTGGGCAATGCTGACGAACGTTCCAACTGCAGCATAAATCAGCTTCTCTTTCAATCCACGGTAAGTCTCGTGAAACAGCCGTATTGCAAAGTTTGACAAAAGAAACTGTTTGCAAATGAGTTCGCTTTCGTTGGTGAGATTCCACAACAAACTCCATGTTAGTTTTAGTATCAACGTGCTCTGAACCTGCTCTTGCGTAATTCTGTCGCTGGCCCTCACTGCAATCGCAGCGTGATGCTCAAGGAATCGAGAAAGCGTTTTGACGCCACCGAATTCTGAAAATGAAACTTTGAACCATCTGTTCAGGCAGTGCGTTTCTAACCAATAGAGAGCAACACTTAGTGTGCAAAAGGACTGCGGGGTGCACGTAAAGTCCGAATTTCTTCTTGCTTCTCTGGGCACACGTTGCCTCCAAATGCTGGTATTGTACGGCCCGAAACTGACCATTTCGTTTCGGCGGTCAAATGGGTTCTGATGCGGAACATGTATAGCTGACAAGATAGTGTCGAGTAGGCGTCTTCTGGTGCTATTTACCGCAGTACTAACGTCGATTTTAGCAATCAGACAAAGCGTGTGATAAAAATTTGAACTTTTCAGTTCTGCCAAAAAATATGCAGCACTTGCCGCGGCTTGTTCGTTGTATGCGTCTCTGTCCCGTATGAAGAGGCTGGCGGCAGCTTCATTGCAAGACGTGTCCAAGTCTGGATTGCCGAGCACGTTCGAAATCATGTGCAAAAGCGAATAGACGCCAGATTCTTCTTCTTTCCAATTACGGCGCAGAAATTCGCTGGAAACAACTTTTGAAACTCGATCGATGTTTGGATGAAAAACGCCAGGAGAAAAACGGACAACAGGCGGTTGCCATGGGTAACCGTTGCTAAAATCAAGCGTTAGCTTAAAAATTGTATCACCAAACGGAGACGTCTCTGGAGCGAAGAGCACAGCGTGGACCAAAAATTCGACTGACTCGTCTTTGCAGTGTGCACATGTTGAAGATGAGTTTATTTGCTTTGAATATTCGTCTTTGAATTTTCCACGTCTGTTGAAAACCGTATTGTGTTGGATTTTAACTGCAATCAGGGAGGGTAACATGCGTGGCAAGTCTTCTATAGTTTTTCTGCCACAATCTGACAAGCGGCAATTGGTAAACATGAGTTTCTTTAGGGTTGAATTCTTTTTAGCTAACTCGAAGCGAAAACCTTCAAGCGTCTTTAGTTGCGAGTCGGTAGAGAAGTCAGAGCTATTGATTGTAAGCGATTTTACGCCACTCAAGACTGCAATCTTTGCTGCTGCAACAAAGCAGTCCGACAAAGTGGCATCAAAGCCGATGCAGGTTAATTTTGAAAACGCAACTTCAAGATTCCTTTTCCACATCAGAAAATGGTCCGAATCACATTCTTCAAACTCAATCAACTGAAGTTCGCGTGCTTCGCTCTGCGATACCAACGAGCGAGCTAATGCAGACGAACACAGCTGAGATAAGGTTTTTGCTGCAATCGATAGTTTTGAAAATTGCTTTACAACCAAATCACGTTCGCGATTATCGTTAGAGCGACAGAAGTTGTGTTCGCTTGAAATACGTGGATTGCTGTAGCGACAATCGATCGATACACGCGCGTTGTCGTTCCATTGCAAAACCGTCGGTAACTTTTCCACATCGTTGTCTGACGACGCCTTTTGCTTACCAATGTGAATGGTAACTATAGCATCATCTCCGATGACTTGAATTTTGCCTTTGTTGGCGTTGAAATCGAAAGGCTGCAAAAACATACTTTGAACAGTGTTCCTGGGATATGCCGTCCAACCGGGGTTCACTAAATCCTCAGCCACCCCGTTTCGAGAAAACATTTTGCCCGCCAAACTTTTATAGCAGACGTCGAAAATTGGTACGATTCCTTCTCTACATTCTGCATACGGTGTTCTCAAGCGAAATTTCAACATGTGGCTTCGTGAAAGATTATTCTCGAAAAATGGCAACTTACGTCTTTGACATGTGTCGAGCAACTGTCGCCGTTTTCCGCGCCGTCGTCCAGAAAAAGATGTACCTCGCGTGTGCTGAATTTAGGGCATTTCGCGACAAGCGCGAAAAAGGTGTCAATGCTTCCGCTAAATACAAAACGGTCTTGTCTTTCGTCGCCCTGCACGGTTGTTGCACGAGCGAGAGCGAAATGATTTGGCAAATTGTCTTCAACCCCCGTCGTAGATATATTCGCCTTCTGTGCGAAGTATACGTTTTCAGAGTTAAAGGCACCCTTGAACTTCAGCAGGTACAATTTCTGTTTGCCGCAACCGACCACTTCCATCGACTCAGCACCGCTGAACGTTTCAAGCAAGATTTTTTTGGTAGCGAAAAGCTCGTCTGGTCGAGAGACTATTTCCCTAAGCAGTTCGGTGGCATAGAGGTTTCGGTGACAATATTCTAATATAAATTCAGCAAATTTCATCATCACATTCGACGAATCAGATTGAGGCTCGCAAGAACCTAAAGCTTGAAGAGCTTTGGATAAAGTATGTAAAGATGTGAATTTGCTAGCACCGTTTGCTCCACACCTGATTAAAAATTATTGTAGGATAGGGTTTATGATATCTATTAGACTAATCACATAGTAGACGTTATGTCTCGAAAAAGCTTCTTCCATGAACTCATTCATAAACTCATTCATGCCATGCGAAATGGTTAGACGACGGCGAATAATAATCACTCCAAAAATTGTCGCAATGATTTTTCGCTTTTCTGTTTGATTCTTTTCATTTTTTAATTTAGCGACCACAAGTTTTAAAACTCCATCGTCGTCGCCGAAACTGTTGAGAATGTTTTCAGCGAGAAATTCTGCTATGCGATTGGCGAATGCTTCTTGACTAGGGTTTGTATAAAAAATCCGAATTACTGCCTTCCAGTTTTCTCTTTGAGGATAAAATAACGCATTTTCTAAACGCTCCAATTCAGTGTCGGAAAAGAGAACTATCAACACTTGCGAGATTAAGTGCAACATTGCGAGAAGTGGGTCATCAGAAATCTTCAATAAAGCTGACCAGTCCATTTGTGCACCACTTTGTTCGTTCCGTTTTGTGTCCACAAGCGCATTCATATTGAAACAGTTGTTCGAAACAGATGTGAAGAAATCTTTGCCACCACGTTGAAGGACTATGCAAAAACTGCTCAAGTCAAGCAAGTTTGAAACCATTTGACATAAAATGTGTCCCTCTGTAAGGCCATTCGTTTCCGCCCGAATTTGCTGAAGAGAAGCCAAACTCAAACCTGCTTCTTCTCTATATTGTTGTATCAAGTGCTCATGAAAATCTTTTTCAAGGCTATGTCCCATAATAAGCAGATAGTTAAAAGTCCAACCGCCACCGAACTTCCGGAGTGCATCCTCTATCTTCTTGGGCCCGCTATACGAGGCCACACCAGCGAGGAATACAAAAAATTCGATCGAGAACTTTTGCTCCGTATTTTTGTCCATCGCTGAAATATCGAGTAGACGTGACTTATAAAAATCTTTCGCAAACGTAGACGGGTGTTCCGCAGCGTAAACGGCAGCAAAAAAATCCTGCAACGTTCGATGAAGGAAGCAAACCTTTGAATTGGAAGCCTCCGGCGAAGTTGCGCCGTACCCTGTCGGCGACAGAAGTGAGTCATCTATGAGAAACCCCACCGATTTCGCCAGTTTCGCCATTTCAACTGCCAGTTCGTCGTCAGCGAAAACGAGCGTTCCAAAAACAGTTTTTTTGTAAGCTAAAATTGCCAGGTCAGAAATTGGCGGCTTTATCAGCCAATTTTGATACTGGAATGGTTCAACGCGTTCTCTCCTCTCTGGATTTCTTTCGATTTCCTTCTTCTTCAACCATTCACAGAACGCGAGATAGAGACCCGTTTGTGTAGACGGAAGACTGTCTCCAACGCCTCTATCCTCAGCGACGCAGCAAAGCAGAAGTAATAAAAGGGGACACTTCAAAATACTCTTCGATGTGAATTTCGGGCTATTTATATAGTCGATGAGAAGTCTTTGAGAATTTGCGTTTCTCACGTATTTTTTAACGAAATTCTCGAACTGATTTTCTCGAAGTCCACATATTTTAGCCGTAACTTTCGAGTTTGCACGGTGTAGGGCGTAGGGCCGAGAGGTAACAACGACTGGGAAGCGCAGTGTATAAGTGGGCAAAGGAGAAAACAAAATCTCCTCCAGTTCGGTGCAGTGAGCTGTATCGGCGAGCTCGTCGAAGCCGTCTAAAAGAACGAGGATCTTCGAGTAGTTAGCGGGCAGCCACCTGTACAGAAGGAGGACGTCGTCATCGGAGAATAGCGTCGACATTGAAACGAAAAAGATATCGAGAATGTTCTCTACTTCACCCGAAAAATAGCGCAACGGAAAAGCAAGCACAAGGTCAAAGTTTGCCAGCCAAGCCTCATACAAACTCGGCTCCTTTTTCGCAGCAGTCGTTCCATTGTCCATTGAAGGTTCTGCAGTTCGCGCCTCGCTCAGCACCACTTTTGCCCAGTCGCAGCAAACCTTTTTAATGAGCGTCGTTTTGCCGAAACCAGGCTGCGCCCACACAATTACCAGCTTCCCGGAATGGTCAGATCTGTGTAAATAAATACATAAAAGCATAGCACACATCCATTTCCCTACAGAACAGTGAACACAAATTGGACAAAAAATCCAGCAGTAGTTTTCGCTTTATCTACAACCCAGCGATTTTTTGTTCAAAAAATTTCTAAGTTTTTTTATTGTTAGTTCCACTTCCCAATAACAAACTTTTGTTTGTTATTGTTTGTTATTAGCCCAAAAACAATTGTTAGTTTTTGTTATTGTTATTCGTAAAATTGCGGAAGAGACAGATTTGTAAAATGCACGCCACTTTGCTCCCATAGCGTTTTACTCTTTATAGCAAAACGATAGAGACGACAGATGTAACCTTGAACCTTACGTCTTCTGACGAAAATGCGTGTGCATTTTTTGTGATGTAAATTCTTTAGCGCAGAATAGATGGAAATACTCCCTCTAACTATTTCGTGGACAGTTTAGGAGGAAAGCTAGGGTAATGTACGTAACCAAAAAGCGGGTGTTGTCTAAGTTATGCCTAAGCCTTAGGTTCTGCCCAAGCCCTGGGTTCTGCCTAAGCCTGGGTTGTGCCTAAGCCTTGGGTTGTGCCTAAGCCTTGGGTTGTGCCTAATCCTTGAGTTGTGCCTAAGCCTTGGGTTGTGTCTAAGCCTTGGGTTGTGCCTGAGCTTAGGCTCAAGCCTGAGTTAGGCACAACCCGAGGCTTCAGCAAGAACCGCGCTTAGTTAGGCACTTAGTTAACCTAGTTCCCTTAAAATGTTTCCCTCTAAACTATCCGCGAAATAGTTTAAGGGGAAATATTACCTCCTATTCTGCGCATTTTCCACCTAATCTGCTACTTCCCCCCTATTCTGCCATTTTCCCCTTAAAATGTTGGCCCCCTAATCTATTTTCCCCCTATAGTATGGGAGAAAGACTTTTCCCCCTAAAATACGGTAGCGCCGTGCGAGATTTTAGAGACTGCGGCCATATTCTATCGGTGAACTTCAGAGTCACTGCAAACTGAAACAAAATCAAATCAGTTTTCAGAACTAATTCCAAGTGAAATGCACCTCTGTTGGAATTGTGCCAGCGAAGCTGTTATCTGTATTTAAATTCGAACAGACAAGGCCAAACTAAGCGACAATATGCTAAACACACGGGCGCCGATGTCTGAAATTGATTTGGCCATATCATCGTCTATTTTGAGACCAATGTCGAACTGATTTCTCATGAATTCAGGAGCTTTCGCGCCACTTCTCGCACGCGTAAGGTTTGAGGTTATGTTTTTGTGACTCTTACTATAAACAGCAAAACGCTATGGGAGCAAATTGGCGTGCATTTTACAAATTTGCGGGGAAGAGAGCAAAATTCACTATGGAGCGGTCTATTTATGACGTCACGGATTAGGGGAACGGGAGATGGGTCGAACCAATATGACTCTATGTGTAAAAGATAGCCAATGTTTATGTGTGGCAAGAAGTAACGTGGGGAAGAAAAGAGGGGATAAAAACCAACAAATAAGTGACGTCATACATGAAAGACCCTTATTTTTGCCTGCTGACACTGAAGCGATTTTGCTTTTTGGCACGTGGCGGAATGGATTCAAACGGACAGCCGTGCCACAGAGCGAAATAGCCTTCGCTGTTATAAACCACGCCCTGTTCCAAACGGCGCCTTGGCGCAGACGAACAGGCTAGAATGTGAGCCTTTTGGTTTCAAAAATGCAGACTTTAATAAAATTTTTCTTTGAATACTATACTCTAAAAAATTAACAAAATAAATTTTGTTTATTTGGGCAAAAAATTGCTTTGTTAATAGACCCAATAAAAAGTCACTTTGTATGTTATTGTTTTTGTTAAAAAATTTCGCTACCACAACCCCTACAATCAAAATCCTAATCGTTTCTCTATCTGCGCTACCACCAATATAATTTCAACTTGCTAGCTGTCTTTTTTTTGTTTACCGCTGTGTATACACATTTTCACTCTAGGCGACAAAAACCTCAAAAGAGGCTGAATAAAATTTGGGCCCAACATCTTACGCGGTATGTTTTCCAGAAAGAAGCAAACGAAGTGCAACTGTGTAGTCAAGAATCTTCTGCGGCGTCTCGTGCTCAAATTCGAGTTCGACAAAGAGAACGTCCAAGTCCTCGGAAACGTTATTGAATCTGTTCACAAGACCAAACTTTTCAATGTAGTACGATGCCATCTTCTTCTTGAGTTCATAAAGCTTCTTCGGCTCTCCTTCAGCATCGACCCCAACTGAAGAGGCACAAAACTTGAGGATCTTTGCTTCGAGGCCTTTCATATTTTTCGTACGCAAAAATCTGAGTAAGCTTTGGAAAAAATCATCACGCTGTGAAAGCATATTGAAAAGTCTGAACATTTTGAGCTTCTGAGTTGGTTCCTTGTTCGCCAGATCAATATCATTATTTTTAACCAGGCCAACGCTGCGCATTTCGGTACAAAAATCATAGAACACGGGCTCAACGGCTTCGACGATTTGTGTTTCGAACGTTTTCAAAATCGCTTCGACAGCGGGCGAGGACGACATTTTGCTTTCCTGCGCACGTTAGCACTCGAGTGAGCACCGACGCTCAGAGCTCAGACGTTTGGATGATCATATGCCCATTGTTCACGAGTGCGATAAGATAACTGAACAAACAATAGAGCCAACTATGTTGCCACATGCAGTAAGTACGACTTTCTACGTGCTTTGTGCAAGCAGCCCTATTTACGCTCTACGTCGTTCCATGATCCATATGACTCGTTACTGAAGGCATCTGATGTGAAAGTTGGACGATTGTCTCCTTTTTCGACGTGACGTCATAAAGGCATATCCTGCTTGGGACCGTCCATTGATGACGTCACGGATTAGGGGGAGGGAGGTTGACGCGATATGACGTTGCAGTGAAACATGGATAAGTGCAAATCGAAGGATTTACCGAAAATTATTTCACTTGTGAGATTTTTCACTTATGCATGTTGTGTTTTTTCAACATTAACCTTCATAATGTACCCATGCAAGCAGTGTCGCCTGTGAATTCGTTGTTTTAGCTCCATTTCGCACAACTACACATCGATTTGCACGCAGAAAACAGTGCGCTTTGAAGGAGCGAAAGTAGTTTTCAAATATTTTGTTGTTTTTAACACGGAAAAGAACGAAATTTCACATGAAAAATTTTTTCGACAGAAAATGACACAAATTAACTTACACACGCGAAGATGTTGACGGAACGAGGAAAAGTTTTGCACTTATGCATGTTTTGCACATGTGTAAAAACATAAGCGTTTTGCGGGGACTTTAAAAGCTTTTGCACTTGTGCATGTTGCAGTTATCTATGTTTGACTGTATATGTAAAAGATAGCCTATGTTTATGTGTTATAAGAAGTGACGTGGGGAAGAGACGGGGGTAAAAAAACTAAAAAAATAAGTAACGTCATAAATATACGGCCTCACAAGATACCAGTCCCTTTCAATAGTGCACTGGTTGCAAATCTAGGTAGAAAGTTTCAAGAGTGTTTCGTACAGGACAGTTTCGGAACGAGTTTCTCCAGCGATTTGGAAGCTCCTCTTCTCCGCGGTTTTCAGTAATTCTTGTGGCTATAATGTATCACTAAATTTTAAAAGCTCGGCCATTTCGTACGTTGGAGAGTACTTTGGACACCTGCGCTAATCGTGTGTTGTTTCACTTTCTCCCGCACACATCGCATAACGAATCAGACAATAAATACTATCATATGATCGGCAACGCCTGCTGTAGTTCTAGGCAAGTGTTTCTTGTCACCTTGAAGGATGGCAGACTTGCCACAGATATGATGCTGCTTTCGAATGCTTTTGGCAATCATTTCATTTGCCTGTAAACTCGGCGAACGTAACTAAAACGTCAGCTGAAGCTAAAAACTCGAATTTTATTATGGTACGATTCACTTGAAAATCGA
The DNA here is from genome assembly GCA_034691745.1 of Prismatolaimus dolichurus. NCBI lineage: Eukaryota > Metazoa > Nematoda > Enoplea > Triplonchida > Prismatolaimidae > Prismatolaimus > Prismatolaimus dolichurus. Next base: position 12,905 of record JAQGBB010001431.1, read on the forward strand.
TAAACATTAAAGCTCTGACTCTACACAACCCATTGTCGTTGCGCAAAACACGACAATATTTCTTATCAGCGTCCTGTGTTTGAAGCTGCGCTGCAGCACACTGAGCACTTTTTGCATCCTGCCTGTAGCGCCCAGCGCGGAACAAAAGAATAGCTATATGGTTGGACGGGCCGGCCTGCCCCCCGCCTGCTTTACGTTGGAAGTGTGAAAAGTAACTATTTTTGGCGTTCAAAAATTCGTACACCATCCAGGAGTAAAAAATAAAAACATTTCTTTCCTATTTTATATTGCTCTTGATTCGCCCGATTTTTTGAGCTTGTTCAAAGCGAATTTAGAGCGGCGCTAAAAAGTTATACTCCAAAATCAATTTATTTTTTGGTGAGTTGACAAATTATTTTTTTGAGTCGACAGATTATTCTTTTGAGTCAACTACTTTTTTCGTGAGCCGACAAGCGACAACCAATAGAAATTAAAACTTTCGATATCCACGTGCTCGCTAACAGTCACGATCGTAGGCCAACACACAGTGAAGACAGGCGGGGATAATTAGGACAAATT
>JAQGBB010001432.1:0-13459 GCA_034691745.1 Prismatolaimus dolichurus
TGCATGGTGTTTAGTGCCCTGCCATTCAAACAGCGGTGTTTGCGTGCCAAAAAGCAAGATTTTAGTTCTCGGTGTCAGCTTAGAAAAGTTGATATTCGAAAAGTTATTGCCAGTCCAACACGAAATACGCAGTGGCACCGATCGATAAATAGTTGACTTTTGTCTGTCTGCCATGTGCATCGAAAATTAAAATCTTGTTTTTTAACACCGCTGTTTGAATGGCAGGGCACTAAACACCATGCAAATGGCAGACGTGGAAAGTGGTATTCTCGTTTGCTTCCGCTCAACAGCTAAGAACAGGCCTAGCTAAGAACTATGCTTCCAAATCCTCACTTGGGACAAAAGTTGAATAAAATGTGCTCGAAATAATATGGTTTAAACCACTGTTCAGGCAGCTTAGCCAGCTATGGTGTCAGCTTAGTGGTGTCGGTGTGGTCGTTGTGGCATAAATTCAAATAAAGCAAAAGGAGAACGACGTCATTTAGTTAATATTTCAGCAGCAAAAGCAGAGAAACAGGTAAGCAAGCCACGTTTGATTCGAGCACACGTAGAAAGAATTCCAAGTTGCTACACACGTTTCGAAGCTGCTCCATGTCTCACGTGACACCTGTTTTGTTCCAGCCAATGGGCTTGCGGAAAGGTCGCGTGCCTCCCATCAATTCGTCGTGGCTTTACGTGTCCGTTCTCCCGTGCATTTTACGCGATGTCGCGTGAGCTTCCCCGAAGTAGCGAATGCAGAGCCGCACAGCTGCAAAGAAAAAGAGAGCAACGACAAGAGTGTGAAGGGCAAACAAAGATGTGAAGTGCAATTCGAGAACAAAGTTAGACGTTAATACAAGCTAGCAGCCTCACTTGTGCACCTCGCAAGCGTGTGGTCTCAGTTTGAGGTGTACAGAATCCGTGTGCAATTTGAGGCCAGCCTTGCTCGTCATCATCTTGCCGCAAAGCTCGCACACGGCCGAGATCTGGGGTCGATGACGCTGCCTCTTGTGCTGCAGCAGTGAGGGCAGCGTGCGGTACACCTGCCCACACTCTTCGCAGAAAAAAGAACGCTGAAAAAAGAACATTAACGGTCGATAAAATAGATGCTTACACTTATTATTTTTTAGTGAAAAAACGCTGGAGAAGGAGGAACTCCCTAAAGTCGGCGGTCGGGGGGGGGGGAAGTAAATCTATCCGGGAGTCCTGTAAGTCATTTCTGGGATGCAAAGCCTTTGCTCCATGGGCCCCTGTATTTTGCGAGCTTATATGCTGTCAGTGGACCCATTGGACTCTATGTGACGGACAAGCCTGGAAGCTGATTGGTCGAACAGACACTACGGCTACCGTGAACACTGGAAAAAATTCTTTGCGATTTTTTTCAAATATGTTGATTGAGTTTTTGTAAAATATATTAAAATTTTTTATCAAATTTAACCAAATTTTCCCAGTACGTATACCTTTGGCCTTTTCTCGCAAGAGTACTTGTGATAGTCGAGCTGGGCGTATGTCTGAAATGCCGCCGCACAAAACTGAAAGTATAGAAGCAACGACGCATTTTTATCGCAAATTCCACACTAAAAATTATTTTTAAAAATCCGTAAAATCCCCAAGAAGATAATTGAATTTTTTTAAATATCGCTGTAATAGTTTCAAAAATGTTTTTAGCTTTCAAATCACAACCTTGCACGCAAAAGAACGCTCGGCGGTGTGCGAGCGCCGATGAAGAGCGAAATGGCTCCTCTCGCTGAACGTCTTCCCGCAAATATCGCACTGAAGACGATCGCGTTGTTCAAGGTGAACCTGAATGAAAAATGTGTCTTCTTGCTTCGTCAAAAAAATTGCGCCTCCTTTTTTGCATCCGGCAAGCGAGCGTTAGCGAGCAGCAAAAAGGATGACTACTGGCCAGATTTGGATTCCCCCCTCAAAACATCGAAAGTTAGGGAACGTCTAGAACATCATAGCACACTATGTTCCAGGTTGCTCCAAGGTGTTCTAGACGGTTCCACTGTATTCCAGAGCACAACGCACATGCCTGGTGCGTCTGTGTTTTTTTTACACCGAATGTGTTTCGGCTTTGCCGGTCCACTTGTTACCTCGAGGTGCTTGATCAGTAAGAATCGTCTCTGGAAGCGTTTCCCACAGTGAGCACACGCGAAAAACTCCCTTATTCGTGTTGTATCCTAATAATAACCGCGTTACATTCGATTTGAATGCCTTCGTCCACCACACCGTGACGTAAAAGCAAAAAAATCGCCACATAAAACTTTTTTGTTCGTCACCGAAAACTTTCGAAACAAATTCGCGAATAAAATTATTCGGGATTTTTGCGTGTTCTTTTTGAGACAGAATATTAAATGAATATTAAAACAAATATTAAAAATGAAAAAAATCTACAAAAAAATAAAATAAAAAAAGCGAAAATCAAAGTGTTTAAAAAATGTACATCCATTCTTCCAAAAAGTAATAGTTACTGCCAAATTGCAGCATTTTCTGAAAGTCTAAAGCAAAATCAGGGTTGCCACTCGTTTGTCAAAACGAAATTGGCGGTTATTTAGCGGTCTTCAGCGTTCACTTTTGCGGTCATTATATGCATGAAAAAGACCATTTGCGCTAATTTTAAGCTAAATCATGCCGCGAGCGTAGCAAGCGAAATTTTCGACGTCATTCATAAAAATTTAATCAAAAAGCATGCCGCAAGCGGCGAAAAATTCTCAGATTCTTTTCAAAAAAATTATAGCAAAACTACTTTATTGGGATAAAAACAGTCCAGTCTTCAAAACAGCGGTCATTTGGCGGTCACTTTTCCGAAAAGACGGTCATTTGGCGGTCCGGCGGTCACAGTGGCAACCCTGCGAGGTGGCTGTGCTACGCACAAATCGTCCACAGTCAGGAAGCAGTTGTTCGAAATGAATTTAAAACATTACCGTCATAGTTGCCGCCTTCGCGCAGAAGTATCTGTGCTGGCAGAGCTGACTGTACGACTGAAACTTCGTCTCACAAGACTACAAAGAGCAACATTCTGGAAGTCGTGGCAAACCTGCCTACATGACACAAGTAAATCGGCAAAGCCGGAAGTGCATCCTGCCTTTTAACAACAAAAAACTGACAGGAAATATTGTTCTTGATATTTTTTCGTTTTCTGCAACTTTTTCGTTTTTTTTTCGAATTTTTTTGTAATGGCGGGATGCCTTTCTGGAACATGTTCTGAAATACGTTTGACGCTCTGGAACAGCTTGCAGCGTTTCGAATTTCCACAATGTTGACGATTTTTTTTCTAGAACGGCGGGATGCCTTTTTGTTGTTCCGCACGGCGCGCTCCAGGCAGGATGCAAAACTTTTCAAACCAAGTCCTTGTACGGTGGCCGTTTTTTTCCAAAATTTCGGAACCGGTTTTCTTGAGGCTGGCTCAGCATGCAGCATGCTCTAATGTGCCAAAATGACGGCCAAGTTGCGACCATTATTTCGACACATTGGAGTTCAGCCAGTCTCAAGAAAACCGGTTCCGAAGTTTTGAGAAAACCGATCACCGTACAAGGACTTCTGGCGTGTGTGATAGGTTCAACCAATATGAAAGCAAAAACTGGAAAATTTTGAAACAAAAAATCTTACCCTGCACTCGAAAGACGGTTCGGCAGTGTGCACAGGTCGATGGCGGTCGAGGTAGCGTTTCTGATTATATTTCTTCCCACAAACGTCGCACTCGTAATCAAGCGGCTTCACACCAGCCGGCTAGCAAAAAAGCAGGCAAGTGAAACGCAAAAAAGCGTTTTTCTAAAGTGCTCCTAAACCTTGACATCTTCGGCGGAAGCTAATTGGCGTTTTCGGCGTTGCTTCCGATGACATGCCTACATCGTTTGGAACAATTAGAAACTTTTTTCACTTGTTTCTGCTTCGGTACGCCTCATGCTCTGCTCCTCTACCCTGACGTGCAGTATCAGAGCGGACCGACCCTTGCAGTGCGCATCACACTGTGGACAAACGACATCGGCCAGCGGCCGTGAACCTTTCGGACGTCCACGCCGCGGAGTACCGTGCGATGTGCCTCGAGCTGCGACCACGTTGATTAGCTGCTGCCGATCGTCACGCGACAGCACGTCCATTGACTGCTGATGATCGTCACGTGAGGCGCCGGAGATGGGTGGAGGAGAAACGTGCACGAGTACACTCGGCGACTGACGATCCGTGTCAAAAGCACTGGCGCCAATCGGTTGGCCTCCGCCACCGGCGAGCGTGTATGCCTTCGATGCAGCAGCGAGAAGCTGCGAATTCGCTTCGTGCAGAGTGCGATTTTCGTCGACGAGTGCACGAAAGCTCGCCAGCAAATCCTCGACGGTCGACTCGGCCAATCGAATGCACTAGAAAAGTTTTTGGTATCATCTGACTCAGAACGGGTCACATGACAACATGTGCAACCGAACCGTACATAGGAATCTCTGCCGCAGCGTTCGAGCAATGCATCGCGAATCTCGTTCAACTCACGCTCCATACGATCGAAACTGTCACTGCTGCTCCATACGAGGCTGCCGGTTTTCCGCCGCCGCCGCCCGCGATCGGAATCGTCGATCCGCCGCTGCTCGTAACGTCGAATGGTATCGAAGACGAGCAGTCGTTCTCCTCTTTAATCTCAGAGTCGAATATCATTTCTGGAACGAAAAGGACGTGTGGAGAGACCAGTAATCGTCAGGAGAGCAAATCATCATTGGGCGGGGTAAACTGGACAAATTTTGAGCATCTCGTTTAACTTGCCGACCAATCTGTCAGTTCTCAGCTCCATCCAATTAGGATGAAGCGCCTCTTAATTCAGCTCCTCCGGAAAGCGAGTGTTCACGAGTTCAAACAACGTCAATCTCGAACGAGAAGCGAAAAAATGGTGAAGAGCGACAAAATCAGTAATGCAACGGAAACCACCGAGCTTCTCGAACGTCGCCGGCAAGGCGTTCATGCGAATAAGTGAGTCGGAAATAGGTGGCTCCTTGTCGCGCTCGAGCAAATTCAACTCTGTTAGCTCGCTCAACGAGCGCAGACGGACTTGACCAAACTGGCCAGTGGCGACAAACAGGTCGAGGCGATCGATTTATGGGCAAAGGCGAATGGTCTCATTGATCGTCGAGTGCGATGCCGGACAGTCAGTCGACATTGTGAGCGAGCGCAGAGAGGGTCCCATATTCGCACAAACACTCACGGCAGCGAGCGACCAGAGGGACACGTCGTCGCTGCTCGGTCGCACATCGCACGCACGGTCAGTCGGCGAAGTCGAAGTGGTTCTCGCTGGTCCAGAAAATGGCGAGAAATGTGGAAAGCCTATAGCAGCAAACGGTGCACATGTTAAGTTCATTTCATATAAGCTTTGAACTTCTCAGCCGTGTTCACTGGGTAAAGCAGTCCCAGAACACGTTCTAGCACCTTGGCACCGCCGATTCACGTGGGGCGGCGATGTGCAGATGGGTCGTATCAACAAAACAGCAAAAGCAGACGCTCATTTGAATACCTTTTGCAAACACTTTCACATCGCGCTCGCGAGCGGTAGTCGGCGCAAGACAATATGTCATACTCATATATAGCAATTGACGTACAATCAACGATCATAAAAATCATCGAAAAATGGCGCTCATTGGCCCTAACGTGACCGCAGGGACAAAAACGATCGCTAATAATAAAATTTTACAATCCCAACACACTGCTAAAATATCAGAATAACAATGCTAACATTTTATACGAACGGCCCAAAATTGAATGCCAAGGTCAGAAGGTCTAATGTACAAGATTGTACGTACAATAAATAATACATGTAACCGTAAAAAATTTGCGAATTTCTATGAAAAATAAAAACTTCTATCCAAACGACAAAAATAACAACCAACAACGAATGCGAAAAAAATAAAAATGCAAAGCCCGAAAAGACAAAAGGATAAAATGAAAAAATAATGCAATTATGTGCGCCAACTAAAAACAGCGGGTAAAAGGCGATAAAGTAATTAGAACAACATTGTGGTTTGTTTGCTCCTTTTATTCTCGATGCATTTCGAAAACAAAGCGCCTACCTCTTAGCAGCTACTGCGCAAGAATAATCAACAAAAAGAATGCCTGAAAAATTGTTGTCAAAAACATACACAAGCGGACCGGCGAATCGCCGAAGGGCATCCTGCCTACTAGCAAAAAAGGACACGCTAGAGCGACCCGTAGCATACTTATTCACACATGCTGAAACGCTGAAGCCCGGGTTTTAGTTTTAACGCTAACATGCTCTTTTACGCAGTGCATTTTGCTGAAAAAAAGGCAATCGCTAAAAACGCGTCAATTGTTCATAACCAAATGGCAGAATGCCTTTCCAAAACATGTTCTAGAACGCGCTGGAACAATATGGAACAACTTGAACGCTCTAGAACAGCTTCGGACACAGTCCACTTAGTTACTCTTGACGTCAGCTAACTTTCGATTTTTGCGAGGGAGAGATCTTTGTTCAACCGTATAGCTATCCTTTTGCTTACGCGCTGCGCGCTCCAGGCAGGATGCAAAAAGCGTCAAAGGGTAAAACTCACCCTCTGCCAACATGAAAGATAAAACAGAAGCCTAGAACCTCCAGACGTTTGTAAAAATGAATACCGCTACTTTAGCCATTACGTCAAGAGTGGCCAAAATGCTATCTAGTAAGAAAGATTTCCCGGTGAGTGTACAAGCATAAAATTTCAGTACAGAAACTTACGGTTACGAACTTTAACTACGACAAGACCCGTCGGCGGCGGTAGATCCAGCGGCCGCACAAACTCGTTGGCCTCCCCACAACGACCGCATATTCTGACCACCACCTTCCCGTGCGACCGACCCGAAGCGGCTACGCTTTTCGCGAACTCAACAAGCGCCGCCGCCGAACACCACGGGAGGTGAGCAAAAAACCGAACGATACGGAGCTCTCTCAGCCGCGTGCACTGGAAGCCGAGTGCGCAAAGCGAGATGATGCTCAGCAGAGACTGACCCACAACTAAGACCTCCAGAAGCGACGCAGAATTCGCGTCCATGATAGCTTCAAAGGCACGATCATCAAGCTGGACACACGAACCGATGTCGATGTTCTCGAGCCGACTTAGCAGCGTAAAGCCTTCAACGTAGACTCGCCTTGTAATCGTTTCCATATCAAAAGCGAATCGGCTCAACATCGGATTGCTTCCGCACATCTCGATGACGTCATCATCGGTCAACGTGTTCCCATCGTTCGCAGTGAGATCGATCGATTCAAGACCATGCAGAAGCCGGGCGTCATGGGTCACGTCTTTCTCCCTGAATCCGCAAACGCGAAGCCGCTTTAGCTCGGGACAGTTGTCGACGAGGCACCGTATAATCGAGGGACCGTCCTCGTCCTCAGCGGTCAGTTCTGAGAGCGACGACCGACGCTGAACTCGGACCGACAGCTCGACGAGATTTGGATGTTGCCGAATAAAATCCGTCAGTTCGAGAATGTTCGCCGTTTCGACATCAATGTCAAGAGCCCGCAGCGAACTCGATGCGGCAACGATGAAGCGCAACGAATGAGGATGTTGCGAAAAGTTACTCGAACCCACGCGCAACTGCTTCAGATTGACGAGAGACAACAATGCAGCCCTCAGGGACATGTCGAGTACATCGCCGAGGACGTCGCCTTCTACGCGATACTCAACGCCCAGATCCTCGAGACGCAGCGCTATGCTGGGCGGAATTTCGCCAAACAACGTAGTGACGCAACAGTCAATCAGCGACAGAGAATAGAGTGATTCTAGATCACCGATGGCGACTAGCGCCGCCGGTGTCATCGCGGCGTCGGTCAGCGAGAGCCGCCGTAGATGAGGAGCCCTCAATTTGATATTGTCGACGACTACTTTGCGCATAACTTCGAATGGTGATATCGAGAAGACCATGCGTGCGAAGCTGATTTGTTTTATATTTTGGCCGACTCGATCCAGAAGGCACCGCATGCGGGTCATAAGATCGACGTCAAGCTGCCACTCACCGTACGAAGCAGGCGTGCAGATGCGTTGGGCGTATGTAGACGTCGGGATATCGATGCGCTGGAAGGACTCGTATGGAAGCCATGCCTGCCAGCTTAAAATGCATTAGCACCGCTATTTTAAAACCGTTGCAGCTACAACCATCATCCGCTTAAAATTTGCAGTAACTGTTGTACCTTTTCGCCGCGGCCTCCGTACGAAGACAGGCATCCAGTGAAAGGTGTTTTCGTAGCTCCGCAAAGCAGTCGCTGTCCAAACAGCTAATGCTGGAATAGCCCCCGCGAGTCGTCGTTCGCATGTGGAGTTCAGCTAGAATTAGATTTCACTTGTAAGAAAAGTATTGCAACTTTTAATAAAGGACGGTCGCAGAAAGGCACTTCCAGCTTTCTTTTCTCCAAGTGAACCTTTGACGAGCAGCCGCACCGGTTCGCAACGAAACACCCGAGAGTCAATGCGCATAATACAATACACCGCATTCATAGGCATAAATTAGTTATACATACACGTAATCGATATCTATCACACCTGAATAGGGTCTTTAGTTCACCGCGATCGCGAAAAAAATCGCGGAATTTGGCGTTTTGGAAAAATCGCGGAATTTGGGCCGAATTTGTCAATTTTTACACAAAAAATCACGCGAAAAAAGTTGAAGATTGATATAGCTTTCAAAAGATATTTTAATCATATTTTTTGTGCAAACCGTAGCATGCCTCGTGCAAGTAAAATTGTGCCACGAGCTAGGCGTTTCCAACCGATTTTTCACTCAAAATGTAGTGAATTTGCACATCGCGGAAAAACAGCGTCCGTCGACCAAACTTGTGCAAACACTTGCTTATCGAAACTATACTTCAAACTGCAAGCTTCAGCCTGCCAAACCTCAAGGGAATCAGCCTGTCAAAAAAATTGCAAAAAGCAATCATCGGCCGTGGTCTAAAACAAAAGCTGAGCAGAAAGCTAAATCTTAGACAGCCACTCCGACTTGCGCTTAGGGCAGAGTGGGACAAAAATATGCCGTAAACTTGCAAAAAACCAATTATCAGCGTTGGTTTATAATACAAGTCACTCACTGTTCCTCATCGCCGCTTCGTTTAACGATTCGCCGCCTCTCCTCCAATCGCGTCGACGATTCGCATAAAATCGTACGTCCGCTCGCAAGTGCACAGCGTATCGCCGTCGAAGTCCTCGAGCCTCTCGGCGAGCAGCCTCCGCTCACAGATCGCGCACCGGCCCGAGAGCAGATCGACACCCGACGTGGCCCGGTCGAGCACCGCCTTCGCCTGCCTGATCACGTCCTTCGGCGTCATCTGGCCCTGGCGGCGGCTGGAGGTGCACTTCTTGCATAGGGTGCCCCCGGGTGCGGAGCCACAATCGTGGCGACCCTCGGCGTTCAGCGCCGCCTGGTAGAACGCCGCCTGCGCGCGCGACGCCGATTCACGCTGATCGCCAATCTCGCGCATGAGCATCGAGAGGAAGCCAAACTGGGCGACGAGGAAGTCGGCGTACCCGCCGGGCGTCGCCATCACTGAGCGGAGCGCTTGAATCCGTTCGAACTCAGCAAAACCGGCGGGCGAAAGAACGAGGGCGCATCGCTTTTCAACCAGGTCGATAAAGACATCGTCGGTGAGGGCGGTGCGAAATTTTTGGATCTCTGCGAAAGGGAGGCGAACGGCTAGTGGGAGGAACTTGGCGGCGACCTCGCCTAGAGAGTAACGAATGGATGCTGCGAGATTTGGGAGGACTTTTGCAGCCTTCGCCGAGCGACTGCTCGCGGAGCCGGTGTAGTCGCTGACGATGACCGAGCCAATCCGCTTGAGGATGACCTCCATTTGGTAGAAGTCGGCGAGCTGGAGGAGCCGATCGCAGTCGGCGACTAAAAAATCGATATTTCGACCATCCCTGAAAATCGGTTGGGATACGGTCCCCTTGATTGGTCCCCACCTTGTATTTGACGAATCGGGTCGAGGCAGAGATGGAGAAGTTCGTTGAAGTCGTCGTAGTGGACGTCGTGCAGCTGGCCGTCGAAGTGGAGTTCGATCTCGTGGAGGTTTGCCTCCTCAAAGGGACCGTCAAACATGTTCGTAAAGTAGACGCTATGCTTGCGAAGAACGTCCTTCCAGAAGCTCAGACGTTTTCCTTCCACGATGAAGACGATATCCTGTGGGAGTGTGCAGAGGCGAGGAGTCGCAGCTCCTGCCATTCTTTGTTCGTGCGTTACTGGGTTTGCGTCGCTGTAGTAATTTTAGTTAAAACTCCTCTGGCAGCGAAACACTCGAGTGAAAAGAGAAGCACAAGCATAAAAGCTGGATTCGTCGCTTACTACGCTTCGGAACTGCCGGAATTCAATGTAATCTGTGCCCATGTAGTAAGAAGTACAATGAGCGCCATGAAATTGAGCTTCATGCAATAGTTTGATTTTTTGCACTCTACGTGTCTCCAATTAAGCGGAACGTACGGCGACGCATTGAAGACATTTGCATTTTGAGAAATAAAACAAGATTTTTATAAGAAAATTGTGAGAGAGATGTGCAAAAAGGCGCGGTGATACGGACATGCTAAGTTTGAGAAAGAAGAAATACAGAATTTTATTTCTGTCAGTTTGTCAAATCCGTTATTGCGAAATTCTATGCGAGAGGTATCCCAAAATGCAACCTATATTTTCCATGCGACAGCGTTACTATAAACGACTTGTTTTTGCTTGCAAATGAATTTGTAAGTCGTTTAGCAAGTGAGTGTGGAACTCTAAATAGAATCTTGTCGATGTTTATCGCTTTTGTAAGTAGATTGATTTTTCGACCCATAGACGAAGCTCGCGTCGTATTATGCTGCTCAGTTTGTTTGGTGTGTAACCCCTGGGCATTTACTGGCTCCAGTTTCTGGAGTTGAAGTGATTTTAAGCGAAATCGTTCTGACTTTAGAGTTGTTCACTTGTGTCGTAGGCTTCTTTTAACTTTCACTTGACCTTTTTGGTTGTGGGCCTTGCGGCGCAGGCTTTGCTTTATACGTTTCTTGTTGTGGGTCTGGATCTTGCTGAACTGTACATGCGGCGATTTGTCTTTGTTTGGTTTGGCTTTGTTTTTGTCCTGACATCGCCACTAAAGCATACTTCCTTCCATCCAAATATTGTTTTTACGCAAATAGTGCAACTAATTCAGATTCAGTGACCAGATGAATTCATAGTACATTCAATCGGGAAACTAGGATTGTAGATTGGCACGACATGAAGACTTACAGCATGCTGTAAAGTGTCTATGGCCCATTCGATCTTTGACGCTAATTTTTCGAGTCGAGTTACCTTCTCCTTAGTTCTCTGGTGTAAAGTTTGAAGCTTTTCGCCAAAATTCTTGCTTCTTGAGTCCTTTCAACTTCCAAAATCTTGTCTGCTTTTTTACTGCTGTTGGATGGTGTAGCTCCTACGATATCTCTATTCTCATCGATCGTACTGCGCATTTGTTATGACCCAAGAACTGGCATCGGTGCGACTTCCGTGTCCAGGGATCGACGAATTACACGTTGCTCTCGAGCGACTGATGTACGTACATTACGCGAGGCTGCTTCTGCAACGAGCAACCGATTGCCGACATAACGACCTTTACTCGTAAATTGAACCGCACTACACATGCTCGACTTATAGCTTTCGACAGGAAGCTCTGTTAGCTTCGTGCGCATCTGACGTAAGCTGCAGCGAAGACGAAAATGTGAAAAGAGTACACGCGACAGTGAGTTAAACAAAAAGTAGTCACAGTGCAGTTGCACTGTTGGATTTAGCACTCGGATGGAGTAAAGTATTGCCGATGTATTTAGATGATTCGCACGCAGCAGAGCTACAAGACGCTCATGCGATTGAAGAAGGAGATGGGCGATGTCTATCTGAGAGCATCAAAGCTAAAGGTACGAAATACCACAAAGGCTACAGCTGTTCGGTGGTCGCGTGCAGTTGCATAGCTACTTGGGGACTTGCCGAAAAATCGGGAAAAATTCAACGCGTTAGTACATCAAGAGCGCGAGGTCGCCCACGGTCGCCGTCTTGGTGCTCAATGTGTCCGTAGCTCGATATGTCCATTTGTCCCTCAGCTCACGGGATTATCTCGAGCCAGAAGCAACCGGTCGAGATGTGTTTTGCACTAGATACCTGTGACACCGTATATGAACAAGTTCGATGATTGATATTTGGGGATTTTGGCGGGAGCAGGATACTTACTGGCTAGAAATTTCGTCCCTCGCAGTAACAATTTGTGGCAGCCGCTACTTTTGCTGTGTCATACAGGCGCGAGCCATTCGGTTGAAAGAAACTCAGGAACAGCTTGCCGAGGCGAGACGGTCGGCTCTAGCGTTGCAGCAGCAGCAGGAGCAAAAGATCGTTGCGAAGCCAGCCAGCTAGATCGCGACAACTAATGATGCCAAACAGTTATGTACTGTACATGCATCGCCAACTCGAAGCGAACAATTTATCGTTGTGCTGCGTCCTATTGAGAACGTGTGTTGCAGTGCGTTCCGTGTGTGGTTAGCTGGGGCGTGTCGCTGACGTAAAGTCAGATTCGTCTTTCGAGGATAAACTACTGGGCCGTTAAGTCGCCAATCCTAAGGCCTTTGGTAAACGCATTTTGGGTTTTATCCAGAATGCAAAAACGTGGATTTTGTCTAAATTGTCGTTTATACCAAGCGCGCGCAAAATGGATTTTATCGAAAATACGAAAAGAAAGTTGATTCGGATTTGAAAAGTTTGCGCAATGCGCAAAAAAATAGAAAATGGATTTCATTCACTTTCCATGTTCGCACTGACGTGCAGCGCTGATTGGCTGGCCGTGTCACTTATTCTCGTGTTCCCGCCGACGACTCGAAGGCGCAAACCTTACGGCGACCGTTCGAAGTCTTGAATTCTTTTGAAGTCGGCGACACGATCGACTTCAGATCTCCAGCATGAGCTGTTGCAAACGATGAGCTTCTCGTCACCAATCACTTAGCATCTTTGCTGCGTTCTGAGCCGACTTACATGCAGTTGCATGCAATACGTATGTTGAATTTGGAAATAAAAATATTTCACGCAATGCTCATTAGTGCTTGCTGCTCTCCGTGATTTCGTTATTTCTGTGCGTCGACTGTGCGACAGAAAGTCAGAGTTGCGTAGCGAGGAAACGTCAAGCGTCCTTCCTTTCAGTTGAACGAAGTTGCCAAGCCTAGATTCACTCAATCCGATGTAGTGTTCGATAATTTGTGGATATTTTAGAAAGAACATCGAACGTCTTTGCTTCATCGTTCGTCGCGAACTGGTAATCTGCTCCGAGAACGAAAACACGTTTCCCAATTTTGCGCACCTCGCCATTGAACTGGAGTCCAGTCAGCAAGCGAACTGCAGTTTTCATTGTTTCAACTCAGCAGGTATGCTGTGTGCCTTGCCTAAAGGTCAGATCAGTGCAGCAGTTTTTTATTGCATTATGCTTAGAGCCCGAAGGGCGCAAGCAAAAAAATTACTAACTGTTCGGACAAAAATCTCTCCTCTT
>JAQGBB010001433.1:0-13452 GCA_034691745.1 Prismatolaimus dolichurus
CCACTTAATACAAAAAATCTTGAAGTATACCATAGGGGAATGGTACACACCATATTTTAGCCAAATGTGTCGAGGCAGGACTTATGCCAAAAACCATTTTGAAAATTTTGTCATCAATGGTTTTGTGATTTGTGTTAAATGATTTAATAAAATTCCAGATTGTGCTCTATACAGAGCATCGCTGCCGGATGCCATCACAAAATTTCAGCAAAATCCGTTTACGCATTCGAAAGTTATACTCAAAATCATTTAAAACATTTTTGGCATTGATGGTGCCTGTATAAGTGGTTTTCAGGGCCTGCATAAGAACTTGAATCTAGATTTGCTCCAGAGTACCCGCGTACAACGTTTCAGCCCGCTAGCAATTTCATTTTAAAAGTTGTGATGCTAACGGACACACACAAACGCGACCCACAGCAATAGGGTCGCTGACGCGCCTCAGTGGCCCCAACAATCAGTAAAGGGAACAAAAATCCGCGAGTCGGTTGATCAGCTTTTGTGTGGCCTGTACTTTACCAAAATGTCCGGGTCAGGTTTGGGCAGAACTTGCATTTGCACGTCACTGCGCTAGTATGCTGGCAGCACTCGTCTGCATGAAAGTGGGTTAAAAGAAATTTGACTGTGCCTTATACCAGGGTTGGCGTTTGGGGAAGGGGTAAAAATTTTGCCCCCCCCCCCCATTCCTGTGGAGCGCCCCATTTTTGCCAACTCTACTTATACCTAAAATATTTTTTAAATGTTTATATTATGTAAAAGCTTTTTATGGTTTGTGCGAATAGGCAGCCATTTACTAGGTACGCATTTCGACGGTAACAATGAAACCTTAGCCGTCTGCATTGCGCGTGAGACCTTTCGAGTTCAAACAAGAGAATTTGTTGTGCGTAACAATATAAATTTGTTTTACATGTAAGTTGCAAGCGGAGCTACGGTCCCCTTTCAAGCGCCAATATGGTTGATACTTAGAATGCAAAACTTCTTGTCCACATTGCCTCATTTTTCAACAATATGGTGCCTCTACACTTCGACTCATTTTTAAAACAATTTGCTAAGCAGCGGCAGCCAAGCTCCTTGTGCCAGGGACTAAACATCCCCAATTTTTAACGCGCAGACTAGGAAAAATACCTGCCTGAGACCAATATAAAGAAAGCGGCTCTCGGGCCCCATGTTGGCCAGCAAAAAGCAGTTTTGAAAATTTCATTTGTGCTTGAGGTCATTTTTTTAAATTTGCCGCATCCACGGATAAGGCGGAGGACGAGCATAGGGCAGCCACATAGGAACTACCAAAGCTAGCGCCGATGAAAACACAGCTTCGTCAACATGATGAAGTTAGCATCATGTTGCTTGTATGCAGTGAACAAAGGATAGCGATTTTTTGAAAAACCGTATAAACAAATTTGTTCGGAAGACCTTCTGAGTAAGCCTTCATTACGTGGGTCCTTGGATTTGTGATGGTATTGGTATGAACATTTCGCAAATAGTTCGACAGTGTGAAATGTCAGCAGAATATGCACTGTGCACAGTGCAGAGACAATCAGCTGAGTTTATCAGGGCAAACGTTATTTGACGGAGGCGCCACTTAAGCCGACGGGTGAACGAGCGAAAACCCAAACTGGAACGGCGGAGGGACGTGCCCAGCGTCTAAAAACGGAAGATAGCATACGCCACAAATTTTACCCCTAAAACATATTAGCTTTTAGTTAACCGTATGCCGCGTGCCACGTCCTGTGTCAAACCCGCGGTACGCCTACTTGTTGCTGCAGGGGCTGCTGTCGTGACACTTGCAGCGTTTCGTCTGGCGTTTCGTTGCGCTGAAGCATCTGAAAAAAGCCATTGCCCGTTCTAACCGAGGAGGCAATTGCTGCACTGCCTGTACTAATTTGCTCATCCATGGGGGCCTACTCTGGTTGAACTAACATTTTCGCACACAATGCGAAGTCGGTCCGCGTGTAGATTGACTGCAGACTACCCTCTAATTTCAACGGTAAAGAATCCATTGTCGTCGCGGCCGAGAATCAGGCCAAGAAGATTCGCGTGCTCAGCGCGACTCTGGTCGACGGAGAAAATCGGAATGCGCACGGTGTCGACAGCTTCGGTCTGCTGGAGCTTCGAGGCTGACGTCTTCAACACCTTTGCGGCCTGCTTCTCCAAGTCACTCTTCGCCAGCGCGCGCTCACGCCCAACAATTTCGCTTCGCAGACAGAAAGCGCATGTCGGACCTGACCGCCTGACTCAGACTCCTCGTCGCAGGAAGCAATCGCGTGGCACGGCGTCAGAGGTTGCAATGATGACGCGTCGGCTTCTCGCAGATCATGCACAACGCAAGAGGCACGCCCTCGATTTCAGCCGCAATGGCTGCAGTGACTGAGCAGCAATGCAGCATTCTTCGTCACGTGAGGACTGGACTGTCCGCCGCTACGCAAGAGAGCACTGGCTGCGACGCCGCTAGACGGCACACCGTTACCGTCTAGCAGTGAACCCTGTGATGTAGACAGCTGAACTCCTGCCAGCGCTTGCTCCAAATCTTTCTCCGTATGGAGCAGCCGCATGATCTGTGCATGCAGCTGTGCAGAAGCCGTCAGTCCGAGTTTCGGCGCGGTTCCAAACATGATATCTGCGCTTTGCTCCTAGCCCGAATTATAACGTCTGGTGCAAACCCTACTTTTTCGCAAACTTAACGGAAAAGGATGGTTCTTCAACTTGAAAAATTGTATACAACTAAATAAAAAACGTGCGCTGAAATTTTGCCAAAATACTAACCCAAATAAGAGCTTTACTGGAAGGACAATTGAAAAATTGAGGGTCCGTCTGATACACTTTTTACTCACCGAATAGAAATTCCAATTTTGACACCTTTTTTCCAAGGGGAATACTTTTGAAAATGTTTTTGTCGACTTCCAGTTTTGGCGCTATCCGACGTCTTGGACGACGGGTCAGTGGACCTGGTCACTCAGTTTTTTCGTGCAAACATACATTGGGCCATCCATAAAAGAAGTCCACCTAAGATTTGAACTTTTCACCCTTTCGCTGTCCGCACGTCTAAGTGCAAAAGGTTTGCCCGCACCCCGCCATTCACACCAGCGGATGCCTTTTGTAGAGGCCGCCATACGAACGACATGTTAAACTCAGTGAGCGAACCATCGTTTAGTCTTGCTAGTATTTTTGCATCCTGCCTGGAGCCCGAAGAACGTAAGCAAAAGGATGACCAAGTAGTTGAAATAAGATTGCCCTTGCGCATGCGAAATGTCACGTCCGCACAACGCTCGACACATTTACAGAATACAAGGGCACCACCTAGTGAGTTAAACGGAAACTCTTTGTTATTTGCGCACGAAGACGATATCGTTGCGATCATACGTCAGAAGCTCGTCGATCTTTTGATTTTTTATTTTACAAGAAAGCGAAGAAAAACGCAGTAGGCGACCAATCGTGGCCTCCTTTTCTCTCTTGCTTCAAAAACTTACGTGCTCGTGTTTTTTTGTCAAACAGCAGGATGCCATTCCAGCTTTGTAGATTCACGTGTTCATTAATATGAACAAATCAGTCTTTATGTCACTGATTTTCCAAACAAGCGCCAATGCACAACCGTTTCCTCTAACATACGATCTGAAAATCCGCTCACATACTGTAATGCTTGCATTCTAAAATCCAGACCCAATGTAGCGAAGGGTTTTTCATCGAAGCACATCACCACCGCAACTACCATAACCAACACCAACTAATTTTCATGAGCAGCTTGCAGCTGCAACCAGCCAAGGAACGGAGTTCGCCTCTGAAGCGACCCTCACAAAAAAATTCCAGTAAAAAACTGTCAGCTACTGCCAGAAAGCGCAGCTTCAGAAGCGGCACACTATAGCGACATTCCGGGACAAGCGTTGCATGACTTGGGACAGTCGCTTTGCACGGAGCTGCACTTGCCAGCAAGCGCATCCTGGCTGCAATCGACACGCGCATCACGGCAAGCTGAAACAACAACCGCAAATTCGACATAACGGAAAAATCCATCTTGTCTACGTATTGTTCCAACAAAAACAAGCGAATCATCTCTGCGTACTGGTCAACCACACGTCTCTAGAAAATCGCAATTTAGTCTCACGAGAACGAAAAACGCGTCAAAATGCTTGAAGAACATATTCTGAAGCACCTTGTCAAAAACACAGAAACACCCTCCTTGAGCATGTTCCCGGACGTTGTGCTTACGCACGACGCATCTGCTGTCCGGCACATGTGAGTTTTCGAGGGAGGAAGAACGGTAAGTTTTCCTTTTGTGGAAAAATTGCTACTTTGAAAATACCTTAGCGGTGAAATCCCGTGTCCCCCATTGGCTTTCGGCCAAAAACCAACAAGTGCATTTTTTTATTTGTTTCGCAAACAAGTACAGCCACGAAAGCCGAAAAATGCATCACGCCTGCTCTATATCAGTCAACCAAAGGTCTATTTTGTGAATGAAAAACACAATTTCAAATTTTTTATTTTAATTTTAATCCTTCTCTTTTTTTAATTTTTATCGGGGGCTTCGCTGAAACCCCACTGCAACACATTTGCGAACGTCAAAGCACTTACTGTCGACGTTGCCACCACGCGTGCATTGACGCCAGTGAACATAAATGCTGTTGTACTGGGTCGCTTGCGCCTCACATCGTACCGTGCCCGTTGCCTCAAGCGTAGCGATAAACGCTGTCGCGACAGCCGAACCGTCCGACTGGCACTGCACGCTGTTCGGGTCGAACCCACTTAGGCACATCAAGCACTGGAAGCCAGAGCCTGTTTCCGTCGTGCCAGCGGGGCACGCAGCGGCTTGCTGCAATCCTGGATTGAAGCCGGCGGAGCATGCCGATGTACCGTAGCACATGAACGTGCCGAAATTGTAGTCGACTGGCGAGAGCATAGGGTCTAGAGGAGGCAAAAAATAGAGAGTAACAGTTACGGCACGGCGCCGTGAACCTTGTAAACCGCACTGTGATAAGGGCAAGTGGTACTACATTTTGGAGAATGTCTAGCAACGAAGAGTTTGATCAACCTACTTGCTTCTTCAATGTTCTACGCCAAACTTTCAAACATGTTTCGATGAGTTTCGAGAGCGTTCGTAATCGCAGTTCTTGCAATTTTCGAGCAAACAAAGTTTTTGAGGTGAATGGCTGTGTTCAAAACGCTAGCTTGGCAGCGAAACTTGTGTTGTGTTTTTCGGGTGACACAAACAACTATGTGCCCAAGTGGAAGAGGTATTCTCCGTAGAGGTGCCAGCGGCTGAGGGGAGGGTATAAGTTTTCTATAGGCTGCTGGCGGCTGAAAGAAGACGTATCCAGCACTGGGCACCCTAAGCGGTTGACTGCTGGAAATCGAAAGCGCGCTGTCTGCAGCAGGTGTGCTGCATTTTCGCTGCAGTACGACTGCGACGACGGCCTTTACTTGCGGCACGCGTTTTCGCCAAGCGTGCTTGTGCGAGCAGGTCATCTGTAAGGAACCTATACACACATCGAGGCTGAGCACAAACGTTTTTATGGTTACTCAACACGAAGCCATTTTATGCTTACTTTCGCTTTTATTTGAGCACCTTCCAAATAGGCAAATACGTCATCAGCGAACGGCCGGTTTTTTTCGGTTAACCGAAAAAAAACCGAAATTTTTTAGAAACCGAATCCAACCCAAATTTTTCGTCTTTTTTACAAAGCCAAAAAACAGAAGTTTTCGTTGTCGTTTTTTTGTTTTTTTTCGTGTTTGAAAAAGTGTTTCGTACAAGATTTTCTTCAGTTTCTTGTCATTTTTTCTGTTTTTTTACTATTTTCCCACAAAACCAAAAAACAAACCCGGATTTCTCGATTTGCTTTTTTTAGGTTTTGAACATTCAACTTGTACTTCAGATATTGTCGAACTGTGCATTTTTTTGCACAACACTGCTTATTCCGGTACTGGTGGGCAAAAGCAAAAAAAGAATAACCAAGCGCGTTTTTTTTTAAACCGAACCGAAAATTTTCAATTATTTTTTTTTTTCAAGACCGGCCGTTCGTTGGCGAGCGCACGCTTCCACGGTCGCTTATCTAACGGTTTCTCGTGAACCAGTAGGGTTACAGGGCCGAGTGATAGCTCAAAATTTAAGTTTTTTAATTTTCATTAACGCACTTTCATTTTCGATTCTATTACAATTCAGAATAAAAATCTCACCCTGCCGGCGATGTAATTTATAGGAAAACAAAAATTTTTTGAACTTTTCTGCCGAAATTTTTGGCGAAATTTTTTGATCGCGCAACGCAGAAATGCCATTCTCGGCCCGGCGTTCCAGTGAAATGCATTCGAGTGTTAACTTAAAATTAGAGTTGCAAATTCCGAGGCAATTTCGGTGCTTGTGCGCTAACAGCAGATGCCGAGGCGTTGCGCGTCAAACTCAGTCGGCATGATAAGTGGGTCAAAGGTATGGTGTAGGCGGTCGTCTGCCGCAATCCCGTGGGAGAGCTGTTACTTTAGAAACTTTATATCTAGAAGACGACGGTTTTGGCTTTCATCCGCTCTTTGCTAATGGCCGTGGGTACTCTGGTTCAAGCCGCGGATTCAGTGCAAATGCGGTTAAAAACCGTTTAAACGCAGCTTCACATTTGCTGCGTTAACGTTTCGCACCGGGGTTCCAACAATAGGATTTCTTCATCAGTTGAATATCCGTTGGCGTCATGAAGTCCGAATTGCCCATCAATGGATTATTGGTTGCGGGGTCTGTGATTGCACTCATAACCGGATAGTTAGGGTTGATGGCGAACGCCTACACGTTGAACCAAATCCCTTGTATCTGGCGTACTGCAGGTGATATGCAAATTTGCTATCGCTCGAACTTACGGTAGACGCGTAGTGTAGAATCGACGTATACATGTAAGGAAGGCCGTACGACGTGTAAACGTCGCGATTGTTGAGCAAGTACCAGATCTGATTTTCGGGCGCCACGTTTTGGAGATTGATCTATTGGGAAATAACGGACAAGTTTTGCTCTCCTAAGTTTTTGACTCGACACTTCTTTGTCAACTTCTGGCAAACCGTGATGAACTGGTCGCGATCGATGCGGCAGTGTTCGTGTCCGAAGCCCATTGCGTGCCAAACCTCATGCGTGATGACCAGATTAGACATGTACGGTCGCCACTAAAAGGCAGTCGATACCACTGTTGTTTATTCACCGAGGTATCGTAGAGATATAACCTAATTAACTAGGGGAAGGAGTAGGCCGATGGCTACAAATGATTATTAAGGGAGTGGAGGGGTCTGGACCGATTGTTACATAATCATGAAGCACTACTTTCAAGAAAGTTATTCAAAGATTTTGGTGGAGAGTTTTCAACGTTTGTTTTGGGGTAATGGTCAGAACCTTGGCACCTGCTTTGCACCTCGTCGTGACCCAGAACCGACCGTCGAATGTTCTAGCTCTCCCGTCTTGCAGTACCTCCAATTTTTGAGTGGAAATAGGTTGGTTCAACTGCTGTATTATTCCAGGTAAACCAAAGTCGGTCTGAGAAAGTTTTTCGAAGATTGATACGTAATCAACTGGGGGAGAGAAGGAGGTAGACTGATGATTACGAGAAGGAAGGCTAGAGTCAAAATCTTAAAAAAATTTGATTACGCAGTATGTGTACGACAGTTGGCGCGCGGAACCGTGATTTTTCTAATTTCGGAACCGGAACCGCCAAAAATTGTCGTCACCTGAACTGAAATTGGAACCAAAACCAATCAGAAGTTTTCTTTATTTCGCGTCTTCCATTTTGTCGTGATGTAGCGCACAGGGTACTATTTAGAACAACGGTTGTGCGTGTGTTACATACAAATACATAGAGACTGCGCGCCAAGCTAGTTTTTGTCCCTCCAGTCCATCAAAAGCTACGTTTCTTCACTGCCTAGCGATTAGATCCATCAGCAATTTATTGATTGTCCTTTGGCGCTTTAGTTGAGTTGCTGATGAAGACGAAGATATCGACTGTGACCAAAAAAATTAACGATTTTGATTTTGAGTTCTGAGAGCAGCTGAAACAGAACGCTGGGTTTTTGCCTTAGAAAGAACGAGACAGCAGTTTCAAAGATAGTGAGACCTGAATGCCGACACGACGATAGTAGCAGTGTTGCAGGTGTCGAGTGACAACTAATAGTTGGATTAAAGTGTTTTTGATTGAATGCTTTGATAAATAAAAGCTGGGCGACAATTTTTAGCCTTTTCACTAATACACTTTTGGTTTTTTTATCAAAGACTTTTTCCCTGAAACCCCATTTTCTGAACATTTTAATTTTCTATTGTTTCCATATTTTATTATTCTCTGCGATTTTCGAAGGTGTCACAGAACATTTCCCAACATGTTATGGAATACCCTGAAACATGTTTTTAAAGACTATGAGAATGCTCTAGCCGTCCGCTACGTTTGAGTTCTTCGAGGTAAGGAAGAGGTTTCGGAATACTGACCGCTTAGTGCTCTACTTGCGTGCGCATGAAATAAACGGTGTACAAGCGCTTACATTAGTGCACGCGGTTACGTCAATGTTAACTTCGTGCTGGCCTGCATCCATGCCGATGAACGAGGATCCATGGCACGAGCCAGTACCCATGGACTTGAACTTCAGGTACGGTACACTCGTAGGATCGGTTTGCAGTTCCGCAAACTGGAGCAGCTGGCGTCGTTTACCATCTTCTGCAGCGCTTGGCGAACCAGATTTCGAGATCCTTCGTCTACGAAACAGGTGCGTCGCTCCGGCGAGCAACTTTCAAATGCCCAAGCTGACGTCATACAATACAAACACACATACACACACATACCCAGGTTGTCGTCGAACGTGTACTGGATTGGCATTGACCAGCGTTTGCTGCCGACGACTTCGTAGAAAAGCGAGTCTCGTTTGTGGCGCCCCCTAGTCGTATTGAGCTCACGAATGATGGCTGCGGCCTGCTCACGTCTGAGCATAATGTCACCTTGCCAGAGTCCATCATCAATGGGTTCGACCTGTATGAACGACACACAGCTCCGACGCGTTGGCTAACTTCAAAACCGGTTTTGACTAGTAGAAACTTGTCCTAAAAATTCTATGTTTAGAACGTCAATTTTGCGGAAAAGCAAAGCGAAAAATCCTGTCGGAGAGCTTCTGCAATCCAAGGCCCCAGGTTCTAGTGCCGATGGAGCTGAAGACCACATAGGGGCCATCCACAGCTCATATGCGACATATGGCGGTAGTTCCTTCCCAGGCGTAGTGACCCATGTAGAGACCCCGCCCCATCAGTATGTGACGTTAGATATAGGCGGCACATAGCTTTGCAATCTCACGTTTTTATGTCCTAAGAATCTAAGTGCAACGCGTTTCGCCTCCTGAATTATCGCAAGCGTTTGTTCGGCCTCGGCTTCGACGTCGGCGGCGGAGCGCTTCTTGTTCAGCGACAGAAGGCGAGCAATGTGCGACTCCTTGACCAACTGACGACTTTTCGGAGCTTCGTTGAGCTGTTCGGCAACCTGAAACATGAATGAAAGCGCTTTGCCTCCACTTTGATGAAAGAGAAACGAAAGGCAGTCCAGTCCAACCCGAATGTGACGCTTACTTTCATTTGAGCGAAATGTGCTGCAACAGCGGAAAAGTAAACTATGACGAAAGCGAGTCCGGTTTTTATCAGCAGAGCCATATTGAGAAAATGACCTCAGCTGTTTTTTTACAAGCAGAGGAACGGCTACGGTACGCAGAAGACGCGGGTATGTAAAATAACATCGATATTTAAGCATTTTTACATACCGCTTAAAGGCCACTGTATGGTTGGTGACATTTGCTGAGTTTCCAGATGTTGCTTCGATGCAGGTGTCTGCACTTTTGAAGCTATGCTCAAGCAGCGAGCGGTACACACCTGCAGTGCACTTTCCTACGCAAAAGGTGAAGCATAGGTCATTCCAGCTGTTTGTGGGCGCAGCACTGATGAAATCCCACCAAAAGCCTTGATTTTTGTCGTTGGTAGGTAACATAGCAGTGCAGGAATATGCGACAACATGACCGAGCAGTCGAAAGACGAGATACTCCTTTTTTGCTCATTGTCCTCTATCGCAGTCGAAGGCGTTTTTATGTACATACAAGTAAATCCGCAAAGCCAAAAAGGCATTCTGCCGTTTAACAAGAAAACCAGCACATAAGTTTTTGAAGCACGAGAAAAAATTACGCCACGATTTGTCACCGTTCTGCGTTTTCCCTTGCTCTCTTCTAGAAAAAAAAGTTCAAAATAAAACAAAGTAAGCAAACAATAACAAATCTTTTTTCCGAACCTCCTACCATTCGCAACTTGACACCTACCATTGCCAACTTCGCGAGTGTGGAACGAGTTTTGTTCCGTCAAATCGCTTGTCGTCGACGTCTCTAAAAGCAGAAAGCCAGAATAAAACAAAAAAATAAAATTTACTGTTTTAATTTTTTTTTAAGTTGAAACGAATATTTTTCGATATTATGTACTCCCAACTTGTTCAAGCTCGAAAGCCCGGCGATTTCGGGTTTCACACTACCATGGGGAAAGCGCAGCTTCTTCTCAGTTTTACGCCAAAGCCATGCTGTTCAAGCCTAACAAAGCAGGTGGGCATGGGCCCCACGCTATGGCCTTTATCGTAGAATTCTGCCTTTGAAAACGTCGACAGCAAGCAATTTGTTAATTATGTAAAAAACTAAATGTAAAAATATTGCGCTCTAAAATTTCACGGTGCGCAGCCTATTAATTTTTCTGATGTTAGCTGAATTTCTTGAGGGATTGGGCGTTTTGTCAAAACCGATTTCCCTTTAAACCTAGGTGACGACATACTTGGAGGAGTCGAGGCGTACGTGCGCTAGCATCTTCACAGGTCTGCTGAAGTGCGTTTTCGTTTTGTCGTATCGCGAGTACACATGTACGGCTTTTCATATAACAATCGCGTTACAACCGAAATGAAAGATGCTTTTCGTGGCGGCCTGCCCGAAATATCAAACCGCGTGTTTGGCAAAAACGTACCAGCACGATGTTTCAGCCACAGTCAAAATTTTTTTTGTGTTGGAGTATTTTTCAAGTGGCAGTATTGAGATAGCGCTTCCGCGCAAAGCAGAAAATGCAATGAAACGACACACGGACAAACGATAGGTCGACTTCTAGAGATGAGGCGAGAAATGTATTCATTCACAAGTCTTGCTTTACCGTATTGACGGAAATTTACGTTCATTTAGAGTTGCAGTTCGGAATCCGACCTTTGGACAATTCTTCCTTTTTCCGGACAAAGCTATGGCCCAAAGCTCCACCTTCACTTGCACGCTCAGCGCATGAGCGCTTTTTCTGCTCGTCCTCATTCAGGGCGTTCTCGCCGCCGAGCTCTATGACTCGGCCAGGATGACGTTGGCGGCAGCTCTCCAAGATTTCGACACTTTTGCGGCTAGAATTAAATCGGAAGAAAATTTTGGAAATTTTAACGTTCGGAGGCTCGACAAAGGCGTAATTTCTACGTTGCCACGAAGGATTCGTGCCCGTGCGAGATCGAATCATTGAGGTAGCGTTTTCGGCTGAGCTTTATGCGACTGATTTAACTCGGTATGCTTGTTACGCCGATCATCAAAGGACGGTCGCTATTACAATGATCTGGGAAAAGAATAATGCTACATGAACGACTTTGGCTTGTCGCCATTAGAGTGGGTATCGTTCGCGGTCAGAAAATGCTCGTGCGCATTATCGAGAAATTTAATCGGCTCGTTCTTCGCTTCGTGAGACGGGCGTCACAATCGCGATTTCGAGACGAGCTGACACAAGTTGGATCTCCATTCAAAATCAGCCGGAGGCTTTTGTCAGCACCAACGAGGTTCTACTAGTCTCTAGCTTTACGGTTGGACACGAGTGGTCCTATTCAGATCCGACTGCATCGACTTTATTTTTTCAGCCTTTACCGACATATTTTCTGTGTGCGAGAAACAACTTGTACACACATAAGTATACATACGTATTTTACGCATTTACTATGCGTTCAAATCATATCACTATTATCACGCTCCCGACGAAATGCCCTAATGCGGTGGATGGGGCTCGTCGGACGAAGAACAGCAGCGGATTTTTCTCTTTACGCAGCCGAATGCACCGTTTCCTGTTCCGCGTACAGATATAACAATATAAAAACAATACATTACTGGCTAGGCGCAATTATAAGCGATTTGGAAATGTTCTGGCACATTCTGGAACATCGTAGAACAGCCTGAAACACGCTGGAACACCTTGGATCATTAATTGTTTCACGTCTCTGTATGATGTATCGTGTACCATAGACGTCTAGACGTCCGTAAACTTTTTCCAACAAGCTACTGCGCGTTCAAATTGGTTCACGGGCCAAGCTTTAGCACATAATTTGAGGGAAAATTTTTGGATCAAAATGCTCGGTGTGACCGCAATTTCCGCTCGCGACCGAAATAGCCGTGAGATTTTGCGCTTTTAACATTAGCAGTGCAAGACTACAGCTGAAAGGTGACGTACTAAAAGGGCTCAGTTTTGCGATCAAGTGTTTGCGCTACTGCGCAACCCGTTCTGGGTAGTCATCAGATTGTTGCCCCGGTCATTTTTCAAAAGGCCAAAATTCCAAAATAAACGAAGCCATTCAAGCTACACCAGTTAGTGTACCAGTGCACTGGCGCCGCTTTGCGAACTGTTGCCGTCGACTGCATTCGATCATAAGACGACACTCGATTTATGGCTTTACTCCTCCATCGTTCGCTGACGACGTCGCTTAGTTCAAGCGTTCGCCACAGATGACGTTGAGCACTTAAAGCACAGTCCTTCATGATGGACAAAAATCGGTATTTGTCCCCACCGAACAAGGACGTCGAATCCGCGACGAAGCTGCGCCCCGAGGCAGTGGCATTAGCGCTCTTGCTATTGGTCAGCTTCTGAGGAAAGACAAAGAGAAGAGCGTCGCCCTCGTCGCCCGTTGGCTGCAGCGACGGCGTGCACTTTGGCGACTGCAGCGGAGGATCGATATCACTCCAGTGGATCATCACTGAAAAGAGGGGGTGACCTCTTTCAACGACGTTGGCGAATGCAGATTTTGGCCAAGCTGTGGAAAACTGTCGACAGGAGACCGCACTATCACGTGATTATCACGACTCCACCGATCGCTTTCGTACTGAAGAGGTTTCTTACTGTGTGGTTGAAAGCAGTTCAAAAATGTCGCATTTTCTCTCCCGTCAATACTACACACCAACGCAGCACAACTTTTCATTCATACTTTTTTAGCGCCGTGTTTACGCAACTATGAAACATACTATTGTACAGAACTCGACTGACTACGGCGGCGACACAATAAAAGCGTCGAGAATAAAAACGAGAAGTCGGAAGATTTCTTGTGTTTTCGAGAAGTCTATTAATAAAACGTTACTGCATTGTGCTTGAGAAGAGTGGTGGGCGACGTTTCTGTTCGCCCTGTACTGAAGAAGTTTTAGAAATTGTTTGAATGGAATGAGTTGGTTGTTGCGAAG
>JAQGBB010001434.1:0-13450 GCA_034691745.1 Prismatolaimus dolichurus
ACGGAAGATCGTCCGCCCGTCATAGCCCTTGGAGATGTGCTCCAGTGTGATGATCTTTTTGCCGAGACGGCTCGAAGCCGCCGAGAGCTGCACTGTGCTGTCGCGCTCAGGGGCCTTCTGGTCCTTCAGCTCCTCATAGCGCTGAATGCGCTCCTTGCTCTTCGTGCTCCATCGACGACTGTGATCCTGTCGAGGACCTCGTCTGCGCCCTTCCTCATGTCGATGCGCTTCCTCATGGTGCACCCAAGGGTTTCGTACGTCAGCAGTCGGTGAGGTTTTCGTCGTTGGACGGTTCCACCGATCAGAATGCGGAGTTCTTCGAAGTTGTCAGACGGTCGAGCATTGTTGCTCCGCCTTCGGGACGACGAGCTTCGATTGTCTTTCTTCAGTCTCTTGGCGAGCAACAACCCAGAACCATGGATTTGCATCCGCAAGTGAATGAGTTCGGTGCAGGTTAGTGCTGTTTAGCTGGGCACATAGCGTGTGTATGACAGGACTATAGTGTAGCTGCTGGGTTGATCGTCCCTGTGTCTGTAAAGCAAACGTACTGCACTGAGCTCGCTTGGTAGTCAGTTTAGTCTTGCTCTAGAAGAGTGTAGCCGAGCTGTCACGCAGTGCACTTTCTGCGCTGAGAAGGCGTGGAGAAACGCGGCGGCTCTCGCGATGCGTCAGCAGTAGCAGGGAACGGCTTTTGATCTGAGCAAATAAGCAGAAAACGAGTAAGAGCAAATAAAGTGGTGACAAGTCATCTGTGGATAAAGAGGGGGAGAAAAGTGTAGTGTGAGTTTTCGCTGTTTTTAGTGGTCGCACATGTCGGGTGGGGTTGGAATTTTTGTTCGAGATGTGAATGATGGGATGGTGTTGCTGCGCAGACTAGTGTAGAGCGGTTAGTAGCGGGAGCGGGTTTCTCGAACAAGAAGTTGTCACTCTAAAAGCAGATGCGGCTAGCTGTGTTTAGAGTAGAGGGATCACGAGCGTGTGTACTATTGTGTAGCCGTTTTTGGCAAAGGCGATACCTGTGTTCATTGTTGCTGGATCTTTTCTCTTCGCAAGCTCGTGATCGTTGCGATGTTTGTGTCTTTACGTACGGTGTGTTGTGGAGAACGTTTTGGCAACGAATACGTCCCGTTCGTTCTAGTCTATGCAGGCTCTTCGTGTTTGATGTCTCGATACTTTCATTTGCTTGCTTTTCGTTCTGTGGGACAGGCTTCGCTCGAGAGAGTGGTCACTTGTTGATTTCGTAATCTTTCTTGTTCATCAATGTTGAACGGCCTTCGAGAATTCCTTTTGCGTGCATTGTCGGAGAGTAGCAGTCTTCTGAGTGTTTCGCCGAGTGAGATTGAGAGAAATGGACAGAGAAGGTATGCCTTTTGCTGACGAACCTTCGCTGTGGTCGTCGTCGAGAGCGGAATATCCATCATAGGTGGGTTCTATGTTTGACCTGCGATGTTCGATGTGTACTTTTTGTTTCTTCGTTCACGGCTGCGACTGTTAATTGACATGTTTCTTGTAAAGCAGCCGATTTCACGTAGTCGCCGTTCTGGCGAGAGACAGTTAACTGTTGGTGTGAGATGTTACGCCCAACGTTGTGCGACTGTTTTGTGTGATCATCGACGTTCACATTCGAGAGGCGTTGCAGCGTCGGCGACATCGCTTTTTGCTCGGCTGCATTGTCAGCGTCATGCGTCGCCGCTGACTCATGTTTGCATGTTTGTGTGCGTTTGTGTGTTTGATCTTGTTGGAACTCGAGTTGGATCGCTTTCAAGCGTGGGTACCCAGAACTTTCCAGAACACCAGTGGTATTTGGTGCTTGCATCGTTATCATTCTAACCGTGAGCGGCTGCGTCTCTGTCTGGCGTCGGGACGAGACTGCTGTTGGTCTAATGTCCGTACTTGACTGCCGGTGCAGGCGGGACTTTGTTTAGTCCTTTTGTGGGCCCTACCGATGAAGGGGTTCCTGTGCATGTGATTCGACTAAACGGTAGTTTGAGTTTGTGCGACGTGCGTGGTAGACGCCGGCTGGCATGCTCGCGAAGACCAGAATTGAAGTGACAAGTTTGTCGAGAAAAAGGAGCCGAGTCTCCTTTTTTGCAAGAAAGTATCGCTTGTTTGTGCATTATTGGTATGCTGCATTGGTGAAAAGTTGTCCGCTGCGTTCGTCGTTATGTTGTCGTCCTTTACGCTCTTTGCCTAGGTATTGCGACGAGACCGCATTGATGTTGCGTCGCGAGACCTCTGTTGGAGTACGGCTGTGTAGTGTTCGCGGCATGTTTGTTTTTGCGGCCTCCCGCTAAAGATTATTTCTCAAAGTCTGGTTTACCTATAATGCACGCTGGTTCGATGTTCCTGTCTCTTGCGCTCGTTTCTTTCTCAAACTCGTCAGCTCGCGCCGACAAGCTGACAGATGCGATTGACGACGACGTTGAGTGAGATAGTTTGTCGTTGAAGAAAGGAATCCGTCCGTTTTTGGCCGATCATTCTTTCTATGATTTGCACCGTGGCGCAATTGTTCGCGAGATGCCTGCACATGTAGGGGTTGTTTCGTCGAGGTTTGGAAGATGACACGGTTTGCATGCCGGATCGTTTTATCTCTCTCTGTTTGGATTATTAGTAAGATGGGATTTTGTCTGTTCGAATGCGATTGTGTTCTACAAGAGCTGCCGTGTCATTGTCAGCATCTGAATTGAGGACGCCGACGGGGCTAACTGGTTTCAGTTGACTATCCCATTACGTTTGTTGATGGAGTGGATGACGGCGCATCGGAATTCGGTGGCATAATGCGCGAGGGGCTTACTTGGTAGCTTTCGCAAAGCTGTCAGCCAGTAGTTTTTGATCGAGCACTGCATTTATGTGCTCATTTGGAGCTACTCAACGTTTTTCGTGATGTTTGAACGGCGTAGGTGCATGTAGTGTGGTGTTTCATGAAATTTTATACCTTTATAACTTTTCACACTGGATTCTTTCGAACTGGGGTCGTCTTTTGCGCGATGAGGCGTGCGCTAATTTCGTCGATTGACCTCGTCGCCCTCGCTAGACGTCATCCGTTCGGGCGATCCGTGAGATCTGTATTATACACGTTCTGGTTGTTACCTATTCCTGGAGCATCTATGTACTGTTCGTCACGCCAGGATCACCTTCCTCAATGTGGTTGGTCCCATTCGCTTCCCCTTTGCGCTTCGCCAGAAAGTGCGTGCATTTGCGCTTCGCGTCGTTTACGTTTACATAGTCCGAGGTGAGGATAGAGGTGCGAGGTTTGGCTTGTCGGTTTTGTCGTTGGCTGGCTGGCCGACGGCGTAGGGTCCCATTTACTCACAGTCAGTCGTGCTAGCGGTGCCTTCGTGCCTGTGCCGCTCAGACTGCATATGCTGCTTCGCCGTTTTGTGTGAGTGACTAGCTCGCTGTCGTATACTAAGCTCAACTTTGCTTACACGCCGCTCGCTGTAGACAGTCGGATTTTTTCATTTCTTTTTGCATTATTTTGGACGAACTCAGCGCAGGTCTCTCGGGTGGAGAGGACCATGACGAGTCCACGGCGCAGAGAGCGCTTTGTGCTTGCGATCAAAGCGTGCTCGCGTAACGTTAATGGCTGCTAGCTTTCTCGTGTACCTCACCCGGTCTTCATTGTGATCGACTGCTCGCTTGTTTAGCGTTTTTGACGCCGCTTTGGCCGTGTTTGTGCGTGCATGCTCGCAGCCCTCACTCACTCGAGCTTTCTAAAGAACGTTACGTGTTAACAAAGTGCTTGTTGCATCTTGCGTCGTTAAATCGTCGTTTTGTGTTGACTGAACGATAGAAGATTGCTCGACGACGACGGATAGACGTGCAGTGCGAACGGGACTGTTTTACTACCTTTTCTTGCTTTCTTTTATAGCTTTACCTGCCCGCCAGCTTGCTTGCTTGTATGCTTAGCGATCCTTCTGAACTGTTTTGACAACCTACCGCTCCTTTTTATAGATGCTGTTCGTTGTCTATTGCACGTATTGTGACTCGATGTTTCCTTCTGTTGCAGAGCTTGCATTCGTCGTGTGCGTGCTTTTTTCTGTATAAATTATGTCTGCTTGTATCCTTGCTCGATCGCCGGCTCAATGAAACCGACTAGTGACGATCATTCCGCATCGGCGGATGCACACGATCATCTTCGCGCGACTGACAACGTCACACCTGATCCGCGCGAAACTGAGGTGCTCGTTGTGTACGAGCAAAATCTCGAGCGTTCGAAAGGTAAAGGATTGCGAAGGCGACTGCACTCATGCAATCTATCGGCTCTAATCCAAAGCAGCTCATAAAAAAGAAGCAAGAAGATAAAGTGGAGTGCATTGTCGTCATTCATGGGTTCACGCACTTGCACGCGCACTCGTTATTGTTTCGTTTCCTTTGGCGCTCGTCGTTCCTAGTGGGTGTTTGAGCAAGCAAAGGTGGAGCTTTTAGTTAGCTACGAGCTTGTCTGTTGGGAGATAAGGCGTGCAGGGGAGCGAGGGCAGCTGACTGACGAAGTGGACTATCCGACCTATGTACGAGACAGTCATCGCGCGTTTGCTTGGTCGCTGACTTGACTACTTGTGTTGGGTGTCGTCGCTTGTCTGTATATATGTTTCTGTCTGTTTATGCATGCGTGTGTGCACAGCCGTAAAAGGTTTTTCATTTCGGACTGCCTGCCTGCTTCATTGTAGCTTCTTCCGTGGCGTAAAACGAGCATGGTACCGACTTTCTCGCGCTTTTGTTTTATCTTTTCTAACCACCTTAAAGCGACTACGTTCTCTTTGCACTAACGTTTGTTAAAGCTTGAGCAACAGCACGTACTGCGACTGTGCGCACTGCTAACGATGTGGCATGTCGTGCATGGTTTGAAACCGCCGTCAGCTGGTACGAAACGCATTATAAATACAATAATCACGCACTGGACTGCTAGCTCCTCGAGTTTTATTGTTGAACATTGACGAGCTCTCTGTACACTTTATGGCTTGTGCACGTGGGCGCTGCACTTTGGTGCTCGGAGTTAGTGTGTTGATAGGAAAAAGCGTTGTTGAGGGAAGGCGTTAAGAGCTTCGTCATCGACGGGAGATATGGTTGCCTCGTTTTCTGAGTGTGCACTTTGCTTGGGAGCGCTCGCTCGATCGTGTCTAGTCACCTGCTGGTTCTATTTTAGCACTCGCCGTTTCGGTGCTTGGGTTTAGCAAATAATTTTAAGCTGTTGTGCAAAGTTCGCTCCTGGGAAAGTGGCGAAAAGTTAACGAGTGTGCAAGGAGTTGATTGCTGAAGTGCTCAACTATGCTGACGATTGTAATATCGCTGAACGACTCTAAGGGTTCGATTAGAAGGGAAGAGAATTGAGGTTGCCAATGGTGGTGACTATGTCGTGCAATTAGGTGAACATATGGCAGAAACTAGGGAAGATAAGCGATGCACTATCACTGGTTTTTGCACATCTCAGTTTGGTGCGAGGAAAACTAACTCATATGCTTGCATGTGTAAGAAAATCTAACCTATCGGTGCATGCTTATGCAGTATCACATTGGTGGTTTCTGTGAATGTGAGTGCAACATTAGGGGAAAAGAGGTATTCTTGTTTGCAGATGAACGCGATGCGATTCAGAAGAAGACCTTTACGAAATGGGTTAACAAGCATTTGAAAAAGGTTAGTCACCGAATTCCTTTAAATACTGATTTTGTAAGTGCTTGTGTGTGAGGAGTGGAATGAAATGATGCTGTCGTAGTGCTAGTGTACGACATTATGCAGTGCATACTATACAGCGATGTGTACGGTACCAATTGGCGTCTTCGCGTGAGCGGGACTGCTAACTGTCGAGCTGGTTGTTTTGTGGGACGGCTGGAGGGTCGTTGGATTTTTCTATACTTGCGATGACAGTTATGCGGATTTTTCGGCAGCAGTGGTGTTCAGACCCACATTCCCCATATGTCCAGCTTTTTTAAGGTGCGTTGCGAGACCGCAACGGCGCCGAAGTTTCAAGCTCCTGCATACAGTTTCAAGCGGAAACGCTGCCTGCAGTGTTCGTGTGCGTCGTTTGTGCTATTGCTAGTTATCGCGTCTGATGTCTTATTGGAATGTATCTAGAATCTTTTTTCTACGAGTTAGTCTCGTACACATAGTAGGTACAGGCAGTTGTATGAGATGGAGTACATGTTGTACGTATAGTACATACATTTTCCGTCTCTTATTTCTCTGCAGCATTGGACGTACGCGGAGGTAACGGAGAGCTTCCAAGTAATGCATAGATTCTCCTCTTTGTGTCGTGTCGTTTTTATTCGTCCGTTTTCTCATCCTCGTCTTTGGTGTCTGTGCGCCATCCAAAATAGCAGTTGGTGACAGTGTTGCTTTTCGTCTGACTCACATCGTTTGCAGAAGTACTTTCGAACGTACACGTGCTGCGGATGTTTTCGAACGAGCAGCTGTAAAAATTCGGGCTCACCAGGAGTAAGTTTCTTTGCGTCGTGAGGGTGGGGATTGTGTGCTCGGTGTTTTAAGCTTCGTTTTGCTCGATTCTCACTGTGCATTGTGTAATTATTATTAGCTTTTGTTCGTCACTGATAGTCGCTTTTTCTTTTTTGCTTAGCAGCAGAGATGGGCAATGGGCTAAATTTAGCCTGTCGGTAGCCGGCTGCTAGCTGGTTATTTTCAGCTCCGAATCCGAAAAAAATCAGAACTAAACTTGCTGATTTGAGCTCGAACAAGCGAAAAATTGCAATTTTCGGGTATCTTTTCTGTTTTCGGCGCCGACGGCACCTGATTACTTTCCGTGACGTCCAGCTGGTTACTGGTTACTAGCATGTCGGTCCGACAAGCGAAAAACAGGCGTTGCCCAGATCTGTAGCATGAGATGCTCACGTATTTGGAGTTGAGTTTCAAATTGAATGTCGTTTTGCTGTGCATTTTTTGTTTTATTTAGAATATGTACAGTAGAAATTGTCACTAAAAATACGGCTGCTCTTGTCTTTTTGTCGTTTGTTTTGTGGACATGAACCGTCGTACTTTTCTGACTAGCTCCCGGTCCGCTACCAGGCGTGTAGAGGTAGGACATGAAACGAGAAAAATCCAAGTGTTCACAACGTTTCCTAGTTTTTTGCGTTCTGCCTGGAGCGCGCAGCGTTGAATAAAATGATAGCTATACGGTCAACATGAGATTATTTCCCCTATTCTCTGTATCCTCGCCAGTCACAAACTTAGCGGACGGTGTGAACAGTTTGCCAATTGTATGGGGGGGGGGGGGGAATATTTTTTTCTACAAGAGACCGGGAAAAAACGTAGTACGTTGACAAATCGTGGTCTCTTTTTTCCCTCTTGCTTCAAAAACTTTTGCTCGTGCTTTCTGCCACAGGCAGAATGCACTTCGGCTTTCAGCCCTTCCACTTGTATATCCGATCCTAAGCACTGATTCTGACTGGGCTGTTAGTGAATCGCTTATTCGTTGGTGTATCGTCGCGGATGCTGCTTGTCGTTGGTTGTGTTGATGTGAACATGAGCTTGTGTTGTGCATTACAAGTATTTGCATGACACTAGT
Source organism: Prismatolaimus dolichurus (assembly GCA_034691745.1). NCBI lineage: Eukaryota > Metazoa > Nematoda > Enoplea > Triplonchida > Prismatolaimidae > Prismatolaimus > Prismatolaimus dolichurus. The sequence goes on from JAQGBB010001434.1 coordinate 7,517, forward strand.
TTTGATGTCATTTGCTTTTGCCCGAACGTGTAGGTGCTTGAAGATGTGCTTTCTCGTTGAGTGAAGCCTTGTTCGTTTAGGCTGGAAAGCATGTGAACGATCTTTTCTTGGACCTTCAAGATGGCCATAATTTGATCTCGCTACTCGAGGTGCTCTCTGGGGAATCGCTGGTACGGACCGACTAGTCGCGCTGTCGTGCTGATTGTCGCTGACTGCTTGGCTTTCCGCTATTTTAGCAACGCGAACGCGGACGTATGCGATTTCATCGCCTGCAGAACGTGCAGACATGTTTGGATTTTCTCAAACACAAAAAGGTGCTGTACTTACTGTCATATGCGTGTTATCTAATAATGGCAGAGCCTGCATATGGGTCTAGGTGCTTGAGCCCTCCGGCCAAACTCAAAGAGAGAGGTTTTAAGCCTGTGTTGAGCCGGCCCCGTAGCGGTGTGCGCATGCGTATCGTATGCACGCTATTTAGGAATACGGTGCTGTTTGTAGATTCTTTCATTAACGATGTTTTCGCTATTTCAGATAAAGCTGGTGAACATTCGTGCCGAAGACATTGTCGACGGGAACCCGAAGCTTACACTTGGCCTTATTTGGACGATTATTCTACACTTCCAGGTGCGTTCTTCTCCGGCATACATGCGTGGTTGATATAGCGCCTATCTTGTACGTACTGTACACTCGTGTAGTGTATGCTAGCGCAGTTTCAGGCGTTATTTCCCAGTCTAGTAAGTGGTAGGTCGGCAAACTTGATGCACAGTTTTTGTTGCCGATTTACATTCTACTAGGGCATGCGCGTTAGCGATCTAGCTGTACTTCGTATTGTGGTGCTTGACGAGACGTCATCGTTAAGGCAGGTGTTTCGTTTACTATAGCTTGCCCCCGTGTTTCAGGGGCGTCCTGATTTTTTCGAACCTACACTTGAGACTTTTTAAAATTAGGTTTGAGAAAGAATTAGTTCAGTGTTTCCTTTTTGAAATTTTTTCTCATCCTCCGAACGTTTAGTTTTCTCTGTCCTCGGGCAGGTGTTGCCAAACGAGAACGGGTTCGTTCAAGGTTTTTTCGAGAAACGAGACTAAGATCGGTTGAGCTGAGCATCTTTGTGTTTAGTGGGCGACGTGTCACATTGACGTTCTTTTGAGAAAGTATGATTATTTGTGATGTAGGCTTGTCCGCCCGTTTTTTCCGGCGCGACTTATCTTATCTCGTGTAGGCAGGCTCGCTAAGTTTTGTGCGTACTTTTTGCTTTAATTTCAAGTTCGACAAGAGGGGAAGCCGTCTCGGTGCATTCTGCTGCTGTACTCATATCCTTATCTGTTGTGTCGTTATTTTCTTTCTTTTCGACAGTAGTAGCACTCGGCAAGCAGTGTTGTAAGGTGTTCTCCTAGCTTGTGACTGTGAGAGAGCGAGAGCGTTGAAATTCCGTGACCTCTCACCATTCATTCTTGCACATTTCAGCTATTATTTGGCATCGTTTTTACTTCCTTCCCCGTTTTATTGTTTACTAATAGACGCAGTTTTTTCGTGACTGCTTCAGTTCTGACGCATGAGCTGATTTGCTTGCTCGTTGAGCTCGATCGAGGGACACTCTCCTGCCCGTTCGTCCGTAAATTTTGATGAGAACACGGCAAAACATTATGCTCAGTTCGGCAAACTCACTGTGCGTAGTTTGGAAGCAGTTGCGTTTACGTTTTCATGCGACATCGCCACCAGTGTTGCTTCTGCTGCACGCCCATCCGACTGCATACAATAGCGCTTTGTTACCATTTTGAGCAGATGCAAGGCGACGCGAATAGTAAGTAGATGAGCATATAGCTTTTGCGCTTCCGCCCACTCGAAGCGCGTTTCTCCGTGCTTACAAATGCAGTGGTGGTGCTCAGTCTCTGAGAGTAGTAAGCACGTTCGGCTTTTCTGTGAGAAAATTCGTTTCTTCTGCCTTTGATCAATGTCGTCGCCGTTCATCGACGGCGGTGTCTTCTGGATTGCCCTACTCGTGTATGTTGTTCTTCGAAGGTGCCAGAAACACTCCGAGCGTGCGTCTTATTATTCACGCTATTCTGTTCTCGCCGTGCGACAGCGTCCAGCCCTACTGAGCAGTGTGGTCGCCAGTGGACGTCTCTGTCGCCGATTAATCGCCAAGTCAAGAACAGCGGCGGAAGCGAAACCATTATCCTCACTGTACACTGCAAGTGACTGTCATGCATTCTTGCAGCAAGGGGTGCATTCCATTTGTATTATGAACGCGGGTGGTGCAGCCCATGTCGTCGCTACTGTTGCTGGAAAACGAACGAGTATCGAATCAGCGTTCAACCGGCGAGTGTCGTTTGTCGTAGTGGCTCGAAGTGTACTACTTCGTATTCTAGTCGTCCTGCTGAGCTTGTGCGTTGTGAGTACCACTGGTTTCTCGCCCGCAACTGTCGCCGTTGATAGTCGAACAAACTCGAACGAAACTGCCAATCCTAGTCATCAACGAGCGTTTGCGCTGAGTAGTCGAGACGATTACGATCGTAATTCCTTGATTAATAACAACAAGACAACATCGTTGAAGAACGGAGCTGTGCCATTTCGACTTCGAGAACGCGACGCGGCTTCCGATAATCGAAGTTCGCGCGGCCTCTGTTTTCTTGCGAGAGAGCACTTCTTTTGGTTTCCGGTGCACGAGAGTGGAACCGTTTGCGAGCATTGCTGTTCGGCTTTGACCGCTTTTCGGGAAGGTGTTTGCACTCCGGAATCGTGCTTGCAGTTCTGGTGCGATTGGCTGACGACACGCGACTTTCTGGTGACTTTCCTCGGTCTGCTCCTTTACCTTTTCTCTGCGTTTATCGGCGCAATCATGTTCAAGCTTGCGAAGTCCCAGCAGCGCAGAGAGCGCCGTCAGTTTGAAACGGAGTCGCCCCCGCAGTTCTACGAGCAGCGCCAGCGACTGTCCTCGCATGAACGCGACGAATATGAACCGTCTATACGAGAGGTTCGCGCGGGTGGTGGTGTCGGATTTTTGCAACCAATTACAACGTCGAGCCCAATTGTACCACTCTCAGGCGACGCTCGTGGCAGTCCGTACTTCTTCTCGTCGACGGTGGCGCCTTTTGGGGCTGTTGATCATTATGGCCGCTCGCCGAGCAGTATGCATCAGTCGTTTGAGACCCACGCTCACTTTGAGCGGAAGGTGGTCGTCAAGAAGTCGAGGGCTGACCGCGAACAACGCGGTGCTGTCAGAAATGAGTTTAGCTCTTCGTCTTCGTCTGTTTATCAGAATCGGCATGCGGGAGCGCGTAGAACTAGAGGAGAGGTATGTGCACACTTAGTGGTGAGACTCGTTAGGTAACCAGACTTGGCTAGCTTACTGTATCTAAAGGGTCCGTCAAAAGTCGACAGGAGTGGTCTTGTTTAGACTGCATACGTTGTTTTACATGAACACGGTAGGTGCGTGGCTAGGCGTTAACGTAATGTTCCATTGTTTACAGTTTATACTCTCCCATTGCTATCGATAGTCTCCGTAGGTTTTTGTCGACTTTTTCGGACGCTTCAGTTATGTCTTCGATTTGGGTGTAGTCCGGCGATGATGTTGTTTGTACAGAGAGCAAGGCAAACTTCTGAGAGTTAAGTGCATATGGTGTTATTCTGTTGTGTTGTTTCGGGAGTTTATTAGGTAGCGTGTACTGTCAGTCTTTTAGCCGTTTGCCTAAGTGGCATGGCAGGCCGTTCCTCGAAATTTGCCAGTTGCGAAAATGGTTTTGGCTCGAAACTGCACGGCTCGTATACATGCGCATGTGTTGTCCTGGACCATTCTCTGCATTGATACGTTGTGCGCTTTTTTTCGTCTGACTATTTTCGGTTTGACCTGAATTTTTACACGCATTTACTCGTTGAATTTTTGATAGAGATTTGTAACCAGACGATTTAATTTTGGGCAAAAAACGACACGACACGCTGTTTCGATTAGTAGGTGGTTAGTTGACGCTGTGTTTGGTCTTCCCCACTAGTTCTAGATGACTGCATCCATGCCTTGTGGCATGTTTTGACTAAATCCTGCCATTTTAGTCTGGCGTGCAGACGCGTTGCACACTTTGTGTCTCCTAGTTTACGCAAGAAGTGTGAAGTTGTCGAAATGATTGTGTACTCGTTGCGTCATAGGTCGTGCCGTGATAGCGTATTGGCGAACGTGTCTGAAAGCTAGCTAATTATTGTGTACTCGAGTACTAAAGTGTAGTGTATAGGAAAAAACTTTTTGATCACCCAAACGACTTTTTGATTACCCAAGCGACTTAGCTTCATCATTTAGCTTAGCTTTATAGCTGAGGCTTAGGGAAGGCTTAGGCTTTTATCTAGGCTTAATCGCACTATTCAGCTATGACTTAAGCTGAACTTTAAGCTGAAGCTTGTTTTTTGGGTGATCAAAAAAGTAACACTGGTAGTATGTGTGCGTGCGTTTATTGTACCGATGAGATAGTATGTTTTCGTGCGCGTTATATGCGTGGAGTTGACTATCCTACGTAATGCGCACTTGGCGCATGGTACGTAGATTTTATTTTTTTGCTTTTGTTGCTTGTTGTTAGCGAGCGTTTATGTAAGCGTTTCGTCGATTCCTAGGTGTCTGAGCAATGGGGTCACGAAGAGGACGGAATGACGCCCAAACAGGCGTTACTCCAGTGGGCACAGCGCGTCACGACCGGCTACAACGGCGTGAGCGTGAAGAATTTTACCAGCTCTTGGCAGGACGGTCTTGCGTTCAACGCAGTTCTGCACCGTTATCGGTATGCATGCTAGATCGCCCCATTTTATGTGAGGGAGAGGAATTGGAATTCATTTTCTGGTAATATTGCACTGCATGCAGTTAACGGTGCCTTGTTCCACAGACCTGAGCTGATTAACTGGCGCGATATTCGCCAACGCGGGCCGCGCGATCGACTTGACAATGCGTTCACAGTTGCGGAACATGAGTTTGGTGTAACGAAGTTGCTCGATCCCGAAGGTTTGCTTGCTCTTGTTCATGGCTTCTAATGTCGTGTGTCTATCGATTTGTTCGTCGTGTAGATGTTGCTGATGTCCCGGTGCCGGACGAGAAGTCGATGATCACTTACATTTCGTCGTTGTACGATGCGTTGCCTGACCAAATGTCGTCTGTTAAGGTGTGGTTTTGTTTGATAGAGGGTTTTTTCCTACTGAGAGAGAAGAGGTTTGTGTAGTATGAACATGATATGACCGAATATCGCACTCGCGCAAGAGAGTTTTTACATTGGATGCATCGAGCCGTTCAGATGATGCAGGAACGGGGGCTGCCGACACATTTGGCGGAGTTGCGCCAGATGCTGGCCGAATTGCAGAAGTTCAAGTCGGAAGATATTCCCAAACGGTTGAGAGAGAAGCAACAACTTGAACAACTTTATGCGGAACTTGAAGTAGGTTGACGTCAACTTAACTGTACTTTATATAAGGGCTGATGTGCACAGTACATGTTGACGCACTTTGGTTAGGCCTTTTTCTCTGAAACGGGTTTGTGGCAAATCGAAGACGAGCTGAGCTCGGTGTCACTTGATCGGGCGTGGAATCGGCTCTTACTTGCTATCGATGAACGAGAACGTGCGTTGCAAGAACGAACTACTCGACAGGGCACGGCGCAGGATATCTTACAGCGGTTGCATATTGAGATTGGAGTCGTTAATGAGAAGTTGGATGGAATTCTTATACGGATTGAAGAGGTAGAGTACCTGACACACTTTTTTTGTAAATGCCGATATTTGGTCGGTCTGCCGCATGCTGTGTTGAACTGTACACAGTATGTTGTCTGTTAATGTATACTAATGGTTAACCTCTGTAGGCAGAGTCACGAGTGACAGTAATTGCACCGAAGGAAATGAAGGACATTATCGACACGATTGTGTTCGATTTGAACGAACTTGAACCACCAATTGATAGTATGTTTCAAGA
>JAQGBB010001435.1:0-13449 GCA_034691745.1 Prismatolaimus dolichurus
AACGTCGATGACAATAGCGTCGACGTGAATGCGGAGGCCGTTGAAGAGCGGGACGGTCTCGATGAGGAAATCAAGATCGTTGATGCTGAGGAAAGCAGCAGCGACGAAGAAGACAATAGGGAACTTTAGGAGCACAATTTGAGCTTGGATGGACGCTGTAGCTTGTTCTGCTTCTAGGATGCTGGCACCATGCGGGTGGTCTTTTCAATTATGTTTTAGACTATCTATGATGGTTTCGTTTGGTATTCTCATATTACGCACGCTCTGCAATGCTTGTTAACCGCAAGGTTGCGGTAACGACAAAAGCTCCTACAACCATTTTTCCCCCGGGGGCTATAAATGGCCGGTGGGCTAAATTAGGGAAAATTTTTTTTTGTCTAAAATAGCTAAAATCAAGTTATTTCCCAGGGGGCTATAAGCGGAAAAGTACGGTAAGCCAGAAGGCCACCCATGGTAAATTTTTTACCCCAGGGGTAGAGGTTGAAGAGTCCTGGCGTAAGGGTTACTAACCACGTCAGTGGCCCTAAAAAGTGGTGCTATACAGCAAAGTCTGTGGCTGATCTACATAGCATGGTTTAATCGAAGAGCATACGTGACACTCGTAGCTCAGTCGTTGCAGCAACATTGCACCGTCATAAGGTAGCTACGCCGTTCGTTTAGCTAATGACGTCTGTATCACTCGCTGTGCTATCGCGCTGTTGACTAATCGCTTGCTTGTTGGGCGCGTCTCGTCGCCTTGCGTCAGGCGACGCGCTGCATAAGAGTCTTAAAACGGTGTAATCAACTGCAGTGATACGGTCGAGTTTACGTCATACTCTAGCAACGAAACGCAGCTCACTCTGAAATTAAGCTGCCTAGCGGTATTTGCGTTGACGCAAGCAGCTAGCACATTGTAAGCATCCGGTGGAGCTGTAACAGTTTTCTACTTCGACTGCGCTCTCATCCGCTATGGCGCAGCTAGTCTTCGCTGCTCTTGCGCTCATCGCGCTTCTAGATGCAGCCTCGTGTTCGCCAGCATTGCCGATCGAGAGCCGATCGATCATCAGCTATGAAGAGTAGGTCAACTCATTTATTGATTGGATGCACAAGTCAACTGGCTCATTTTCAAGCTTAGAATGACAGATAAAGCGGCATACAATAGCAATGTAGGTAGTTTATGTTCTTTTCTCGTAGAAAAAATATTAGAATTTTTTCGTAATTTTGCGATGATTTTAACATTAGTTCATAATTTTATCATAATTTTGTAAGTTCTCTCGAAATCGTGTGAAATTTTGGAAAATATTTGTTCGTAATTATGCGCAAATTGCAACCGACGACTTAGATTCCGCCACATACGGAAAGCCAAATGTTTGACTGTCACATGTTGTAAATCATAGTACACAATTTCCTCCCGCGCACATGTCTCTCGCTTCCAAGCTGCACCAATGGATTGAGCATCTCTCTTAATAGCTACAAAGTGTATCGCGTCGTACCCGAGAATGAATATCAGCTAAAGATTCTCTACAATATCTTCGTCGACGGCGTACAAGAATCCCACGTACGGTTACTTTGACGATGCCTTTTCGGCATTTTTAATTCTTGGACTTCTTCAAGGTCGACTTCTGGCTGCCTCCGAAGCGCGTTAACTCTCCTGTGGAGCTGATGCTTTCACCGGCGCAACAAGCAGGCATGGAGACTCTCCTCCGCACATCGCGAATCGGCTACATCGTGAAGATCGAAAACGTACAACGGTACTAATACGAAGGATTCGAAAATATAGCCGGCAGCACAAAGAGAAAATTTCCCTGAGTCAAGTTCGGAGTGTGACTATGCCTTCCGTTGAACAGGCTGCTTGACGAGGAGCGCCGAGAGTTGCTTCAAAGAGCAGAAGAGGCGAAAAAAAGATTGCCCGAGAATTTTGACTTCAGCACGTATCACACGTTCGACGAGGTATCCATACGCTTGTATATGCTATGACAGTGTGTTAATCGGGAGAATCGGCTGGCCAGTCTATATTTCACCTATTTCCCATGTGTAATTTTGATTGCAAACGAGAAGGGGGCTAAAAAAGTGAAATTTCTTCATTAACTAGCACGTGGATGGCTCCTTGTCAAAACGAAAAGTTTTTGGAACATACTGGAGTATCAAAATCGTTTGAGTTCAATGAATCGCCATGGACGCCGAGGGCGTCTCGGGGCATCTTTATGTCTTTTAGCACTCAGAAAGTGAGATCAAACTGAAAAATTTTGCGAAAATGTGACAAAAATCAAGAAAATCTGACAAGAGAACAAAGAATTTACGAAGGAGTGGTCGGAAAAAGTTCAATCGAATCGTCGAGAGAAGTCGATTCGATTCCTTTTGGCCCTAGCTAATTAGTGCACAACTTTTACATTAAACTTAATGAGCACAATTTGTCGTCGATAAAGATAAGCGCGTTCATCAGCTCGCTTCCGACGGCGTTCCCCAGCATTGCGAGCACGTTCGACGTGGGCAAGAGCTACGAAGGACGCCAGATGACCGGCATCAAGGTAGCATGCATTCATGATGTCGTTAGCGACAAAAAAGCAAGCGCCCACCACGTCGTAATCTACAGATTGGAAAGCCCGGAACCAACAAGAAGGCGATCTGGATAGACGCCGGCTTTCATGCTCGGTATTTTATGAAGATAGATCAGCGAAATTCTCACCTCTGGCTTTGTATTAATTTTAAGCGAATGGATCGCCCCGGCGACGGCTCTCTTCGTCATCAACGAGGTACGCACAAAAAGTTGAGACCGAAATTAGCATTTCGTGGGATTGTAAAAATTTAGCAACTCAAAGAACGAAAATGCACTCAGCTTTCTTCTAGCTAACGAGCAAGTATGGCTCCGACGCAACGATCACCAACCTCGTCGACAAATTGGATTGGTACATATTAGGTAACAGATTGCACGCCATTTTTATTTGGAAAGGTTTCTAAAAAGCTACGTATCTTTTTTCAGCCGCGGCAAATCCCGATGGGTAAGCTAACAATTTTAAGCTTGTTATGGCTTTTTGAAAACACGTCGCTGTTTTCACTAGCTATGAATATTCGCGAACAAACGTGAGCTAGCGACTCGATGTCATGTAGCGACGCATTTGGAGTCGAACTTGCATTTACTAGGAGCGTATGTGGCGAAAAACGAGGAGCAAGCAAAAGTGCAGCGTCTTCCAGTGCTGCTTTGGTGAGAGACTATGTTTAGTGTCTCGTCAGTCGTTGGTTACAGCTTCCCGAGTTTCACGCAGGTGTGGATCCGAACAGAAATTTCGCCTACCAATTTGGAGGTGTGTCTCGTTAGACTCTATGTACGTGTAAAAATTTTCTGTTATAAAAACTGAAAATAAACGTTCTAGGAGCCGGCACCAGCAATCAGCCGTGTTCGGATATATTTCGGGGTATGTTGTGAGCAAGCTGTAGCTATTTGATTTCAGCTACCCTTAGTTCTAGTCTACTATATCCTTCGCAGAGGCGTCGCACTATCTGATATCGAGTGGACCGACAAAGCCGAAACACATGCGGCATGAGCGCAAAATTTTGAGGAAATTTGAAAACATGTTCTTGAACACGGAACACACTGACACACTTCAGAACACCTCCTCTCATCATCGGATTACTTTGTATTTTTGGCCACGGTTGGCGCAGGGGGTCCAAATCTGATCAGTAAGGGGCCATCCATTTATGACGTCACGGATTTAGGGGAGGGGAGGGTCAAGGAAAATATGACGATTCGTGATGAGGGGGAGGGGGGGGGGTCGGGCCGAAAGTGACGTCATATAAGAAAAAATTGCCATAAAGATAAAGTTTCGGCACCAACTCATTTACATACATTTTGGCTGCCTACATTTCTTCTCAAGCATATATGCTATCCGTAAAACTACTGAAATGACCAGAATCAATAAGTGCTTGCTGACGCAGTTACTCGTGTCCGCCTTATTTTAGTAATGGGACAGACAAACGGGAAATCAGCGTGAAAAATGCGAATTGGCTGCACGAACATACTAAGGCCAAATTTCGTGTTTTATAAAGCTTAAACTTGCGATTCGACCACAAGACAGGGGGTTGAGAAAAAGTGACGTCACCTGGGAGGGGGATCCAACGAAATATGACGTTTCGTGACGGAAGGGGGAGGGGGTCCAAAAAACGCACTTTTTACGTGGCGTCATAAATGGATGGCGCCTAAGCATCCTTCTTGGTGTCCGCTACGCTCGCCTGCCGGATGCAAAAAAGCATTTTTTGTTTTAGAAAAGTGTAAAAGATGAACTTTTTGAGCAGGTGCAAAAGTTCGCTGTTCTTAAAATAAACTTTAGGACCAGGTTTCGCTTTAAAATAAGCTACACACGATGTCTTTTCATGTCTGGATGATTTTTTCCGCAGGAACGGCCGCTTTCTCCGAGCCCGAAACGAAGGCCATATCGACGACGATCATGGGCCTCAAGGACTCACTCAAGGCATATCTAACGCTGCATTCGTACGGCCAATGTACGCGTGTGCAATGGGAATGAGAGGAAAAGCTAAAGTGAGGATTCCATGCCCGAAACTTCCCTTTTTCTCTTAGGGTGGTTAGTGCCATACGGCTACATCGATCCGCCCGTGTTTCCACCCGACTATCAGGAGCTGGTAAGCTATCGAAGTTCCAGACGTTCGATGCACGGCGGGTCTGATATTTTGCTCATTTCTAGCTGAAAGCCGCTCAGGATGGTGCGTATAAAGTCTGGAACACTTTTTCTAGGCGATTCACAAGCCATTACAATCTACAGTAGGGTTGGAGGTTCGCTCGGCATCCGGCTTCCGTAGACCTTTTTTTCCACGAAATTCCACAATTTATGGCATATTTTCGGCACCTTTGCAATTTTTGAACACTGCTCTCTACAAAAAAGGCGTAAAAATGCTCTTGACTTCAGCGCGCTAAGTAATCTTCAGAAATAAAGTATTACGCGCAGGTCGTACATTTGAGCATCGTCTCGTTGAATTTTTTGTGTAGTTTTGGTCGAGGTGAAGGCTATCCCTTCTCATGAGTGGAACCAAACCATAATCCATAGTCAACAGCCGAGCGTGTCTGGGTCCGATTGAGGGAAATCCATTCGTTAGCGAGCGTTGCACACAATTAGGCGCCCTTGCGAGCACGCTCGTTCTGTGAGTTTGGGGGCGCCTGATGAGGATGGGGACACCCGTTTGATCGCAATGGTATGTGCCTCCAGAACACCGACTCGATGAATGTGTATAGGCGTCGAAAGATGCTCTTTTCGTTAGCGTCGGGCGGAGTCTCGGTGCTTGCGCTATTCGGCGTTGCACTAAAAGTGACAGCCATCCACCTGGTCCCGAGCGAAAACCCAGCCATTTGTTGACTCCTTCTCTCGGACGCTGAAATAAAGAAAGAAATTGGATTTTGGGTGATGTGGGACGCATAAAATTGAACAACGTGTTCGACGTTTGTCGAATGTCCGCGGTAGTAGTACCAGGCTTCTTCAACATTTTGAGGCCAAAGGTAGGTGACCTGGGGCTACACAATTCTTTATGATCATTGCGGACGTCGAGAAAAGCGACACGTTTCCACTATTTCGACTTATTTTTTTCAGATTTTAGCTAATTTTCCAGAGATTTTTATGGTATATTTAGAAACTGAATGAAGAAAACTCGGACGGAAGTGGATGCGAAAGTTTTCGACTTTTTATTGAAATTACCGCCAGTTTAAAGATATCTAGTTTTTTTCGAGTCACCTTTCGCATTCAAATTTCGAAACAGTTCGTTGTGTAGGCCTCTTTTTTACTTTCGCCTTGAGGCCAAATTTAACTCCTCAGCGGCCTTTTGTTTGCTCACGGCAGCTGTAGTATTTACTAGTTTCGACGCACCGCCGAAATCTAACTGGAAATTTGCGTGACTAATAATTAGCCAGAAAATTATTTTCGCTCTAAAATTGCAAAGCATTGTTCGAAAAAAGCCATCGGCGCCAATTAAAATTTTCCCGATTTTTCTCACGTTTTTCTAAATGTATATTGGGAATTTTTAGTTTTTTGTGTAAAAATGTTGCGTAATAAAAATTTTGTTCACTTTTTGGCGACTAAATACCCTGAGTTTGGTGTAGGCGCCCATGAAGGCTGACCCTACCGAACTGAGAAAAACCATGATTTCGGCATTGTGGGTGTTATATTGACATCGCATACCGATTGACTGTGCAGGTGCAGCAGCGCTAAAGGCCGTTCATGGAACAACGTTCACTGTCGGGAACAGCGATGAGCTGCTTTGTAGGTCGTAACGTGCGCTCTGATAGCACTTTGTTGAACATTTCTTGGTTTGCACTTTAGATGCTGCCGCTGGTGCCTCAGGTATACATATATAGATACAGTATGCAGATTTCTCATCCAATTTCGTTTGCACTCATGAGCTTGTTAGCTAGGCGCCTCCCTTCTTCCCCTTTTGTTGCGCGCTTTTCAGACGACTGGAGTAAGGCGGTTCCGGGAATCAAGTTCGTCTACACGATGGAGCTGCGTCCAAACGACTCGAATCCGAGCGGCTTTGTGCTCCCGGCGAATCAGATCATTCCGACTGGCGAGGGTAGGTATTCACCAAAATGGCAGAGGCTAGCTAAGTAAGCCTTTACGGTCAAAAAGAATCGAATCGCGTGGAATCGAATCGGTTCAATGCGAATCCGACTTCTCGAAATTACTCGATTAGTTTTGATTCAAAATTTTCGACGTAGAGCGTTTCAAAGTTATTTTTGCTTACCAAAATTTCTCGATTTTTTTCACTGATTTTCCCTACTTTTCTCACACCCTAGCTGCTTTTCCGATTCGACGCTGAAATTCAGCGTATCTTTTTAGGCTTTTCTATTCGATTCGGAATTGAATCGATTTTTATAACTTTAGAGAGGGTTCGATTCAATTTTGAATTTTTGTTGTTTTGACCTTCGCTAATGACCAACGCGCAGAAAGTGGAGTTTTCTTACGTTTTTCAGAGACGTGGGCAGGCATGAAGGTGATCGCGCAACGCGTTCTCGATCTCTGATCGTCGACTTTCGCCTAGTGCTCTGTATACTTGGAAAGGCGTGCCGTCATATATGCTTGTTGCTTAGGGGTGGGTGGTTCACTCTGTACGTAAACTGGAACGGAAAGCAAATGATTAGAAGCTGTTACAATGTGGGAACGATATCAAGGGCAAAGAATGTCCGGAAAAACCAATCAAATCTGTGATCGCATTCGCATGCACACTCGCAAATGACGTGCGTGCGAGTTGTCGTCGCTGTGCTAATTGCAAGCTCTGAGCTAGTAGCGAGCTATCGATGACTGACATCTCTAGGCGACTTTGCGACGCTAGGTTAAAAATATAGGCTCAATCAGCTCCATGTAATTGCCCTCTTGACTCAACATCCCACGTACGTCAATATTCGAAGGAAAGAACGAAGCGCTTCACACGACACGGCGCACCTTGGTACAATTCTACTTCCTGTCAAACGTCAATAAAGCAAAAGCTCTAAGAACTGCCGGCGCATAGTAGCGACGATCGCAAAGCATTGAACTACATCGCTTCGCTTTCTCTCAATCACTCGGTCCTGATTTTGGCAAGTGGTCTTTCTGTCCACGCTTTCGCACTTTTCTCCACTGGAATTTTGCTTTGGCTCGATATTTTTCAACTTTTTCACGCAGAAAAGTGATTATTTTTCAGTATAATTACAGTAGTAATTTCAGTAGTAATTACAGTAGCAATTGCAGTAGTAATTTCCGTAGTAATTTTTTAGTAGTAGCTAACAATTCATAGATGCTGTAGAAATTTTGGGGAATGGGCTCTGATTAAAATCGATCTGATAGATTCGACGCAATGCGGCTGGCACCTAATTTTCAAGGTTTCCGATTTTGAATAGAAATTCTGAAAGCCTTCCAATTCAAAACGGAATCAATTCTCTGCGAAAACCTTTGACCGACTCGATTCAGTTCGATATGACTGCAAACAAGTGGAATTGGCGAAGCTGAAAAAGGATCCTGCATTATAACAAAAAATAACTTCCAGATTTTTTTGCGTTCTGGAACACCTTGGAACACCTTCGAGCACTTTGGAACACGTTAGAGCACCTCTCCACGTGCGCAAACTTTTGATTTTTGGAAGGGGAATAGAGGGGGATAATGGACCTTCAACCACTTAGCTATTCTTTTTATTCCGCTGCGCTCCATGCAGAATGCAAAAAGATTTGGGGCCTGTCGACTCCATTGAGTGTCATATGAATTTTATTTATTTATATTCGATTTTCTGAATTTCAAGGCTTAAAACTGATGAATTTATGGAAGTACAAGCAATTCGACACAGTGTGACTCATAATTTCTTCTGATTTAAAAGCTGAATGGTTTCGATACATTTCGACTCAGAGGAATTTTCGTGACTTTTCAACTATAAGTTGAATTTGTTCAAATCGATTAGCCCCCAAGAATTTTTTGTGGGCCCTTGGATTCGAAGTGTAATCGAATCGATACACCTACGATTAGACTTCCGAATTCGTGGGGCCTTTCGATTCGGAGCGGAGTTGAGCCGATTCAAAATCCAGAATTACACTTGATTCTATTCAGTTCGACTACGAGAACTTTTGAACTAATTTCGCTTCGATTTTAAGAATTTACGGTTTTAGGTATGCACACGCCCGCCTACGTGCTGTATGTAAAACGAACTGATGAAAAAAGTTTTTCCGCTAAAAATTTTTTAACCTTAAAAACAAATTTAACTGGCCTTACACCTCTCGGTGAAACCTCATTCTGTTACCATCCTTTGTTCACCTCCGTGTGACAACATTTACATAGGTTGGCGAGAATACTCGCGTATCTTCACCGTGACTGCACTACGTGCGATCCACACCTGCGTGCATTTGAGCCTCCTGTTCGACATGTTTACAGGTGCTTTCGAAACTGGCAGGTTTCCGGAGGACTCGGGCTGGTTTCGCACACTCGTCTGAGCGAGCTAACGCGAGCACTCACCTCCGAAGATTACGGCTTTGCGAAAATTTGAGGAAAATTTAGCGACAACCACTAGAGTTCTTACTTTCAAAAATGGATCCGCTAACGGTGCTCGCGGGTCGGTTCAACGATACGCTACAAGCGGAGTCGAGAAACGCCGACGACTTCTTTCTCATCGTCACCGGCGCACTTGTTTATCGTATGAACTTTAAAATTAGAGAAGCTTGTGAATTTTCAAAATATTTTAAAAAATTTTTTAGAATTTTCCACGCATTTAGAAAATTTTCGATAATTTCCTTTAAAGAAATTTAACTTTACTATTTTAGTCATGCAAGCTGGATTTGCGTTCCTCGAAGCTGGAAACGTTCGTTATCTGAACGTAACAAATACGCTATTTCGGACATTCCTTGGTTCAGGTAAATCAAGTTGAACGTTTGCTGCCGTCAAGTGGCTTGAAAATTGCATTTTTATTTTTTAATTAATTTTTTAGTTCTTTCCTGCTTTGCATACTTTATCTGTGGCTATGCGTTCTCGTTCGGTGTGCCTGGAAATCCGTTCATCGGATATGGGAGCTTTGCCCTTTCGGGTCTCCCATTGGACAAGTGAGCGTATTCCTTGTTATTTGCAGCCCGACGTTTTATAAAATATTTTAATACATTAGACTATTTTCTATCGTAAAAAGTTTGCCCAGAAATAAGGAAAACGTGTACCATTTATAAAATTAAAATTGACTTTATTTGAAAATTTAAATTAAAATAAATTAAAATGCATTTTTTTCATTTTTAGGGCTCGCTGGCGGCGAAGCCGCCATGAGCCCTTATGCGAAGGCCTGAGACGTCTTTTTTTGCTCAAGTATATCTCGCGCAGTGTGGGTGTCACAAACCTTAAAATTTGCATGCATGCGTCTCATGGTGCAAAGTTCCAGATCTCGCAGTTTCGTTTCATTAGCTTGAGCAAATCAAAAGTCTCAGGCATTTGTTAATTGTCTGTATAAACATACGCAATTGGGGTGATGAATCGCGTGTTTATGTTTACAAAAGCATGCGCTCATTGCGGAGGCGCGTGCTTAGTCAAAACATCGCTGCATCATCTGCTCTCGTGCATCCAGCTGCGGCCGTACATGCTGTTTTAGCCACTTTCAACTTTGGCTTCGAGTTTGGGCTTCTACATAGAACGTCCGACCCGGGGTCGTACATTTATGGCGTCGCGGAAAAAGTTGACTTTTCGCACCCCTCCCCTTACGTCACGGTTGTTCCTATGCTTATAACACGTAAAATCATATTCGGCCAGATCCCCTCCCCAAACCGTGACGCCATAAATGTACGGCCCCCGGCGAGGGAAAAGATCGGGACTGTCGTAAAACTTCTCACGCACAAGCTGAAGATTTAAACTGGATTTTTATGGATAGAAAACGCCCTAATATTCAGCGAGCCCTCTTACTAGACAATAGCCTAGCTCTTGTTTAATTTTTTGATTTTTCAGACGGAGCTTATGGTTCTTCGAGTACTGCTTCGCCGCCGCAGCGACGTCGATCGTTTCGGGTGCAATTGCAGAACGCTGCGACGTTGCGTCCTACTTCGTGTACGCGCTCATCGTCCCGGGTTTTATCTACTCGGTGGTCACTCACTGGACATGGACGGCGGAGGGTTGGTTGAACAATCTTAACATTAATGGACAGAATTTTCAGGTAAAATTGAATCTAGTTTATCGATTTTTTGAGTGTGAAACCGGTTTTCTGTGCGAGGTCGGTCCAGTAAACGTTTTTTGTACATCAATAATATTTTTTTAATAAAGTGAGGGGGAGGGGCAAATTCTTCTTCTGACGATCCAACTTGGACTCGTTTTAGGACTTTGCGGGAAGTGGTGCTGTTCATGTTTGCGGCGCCACTTGCGCGCTCCTTGGTGCGATCGTTCTCGGACCCCGAAAGGGCATCGAAAGCAAGCTCGGACCCAAAGCAGGCATGACGAATATTCGGCTAAATCGACTCGGCAAAAATCGCGTTACAGCCATAAACGAGACGGCGGTGGAAAACGGAACCTCAAATGGGGTCGCAGCTATAGAATCGCCAGCTGTCGAAGAGCAAAGAGACTTTCGAGGCCATTCTGTTCCCGTAATTTTCAAATCTTTTTGCTTCTTTGGGTTTTACTCAATTTCGTCATTTTCGGTTTAAGCTCGCAACGCTTGGCGGTTTTCTTCTGATGTTCGGATTTTTTGGCTTCAACGGCGGTTCACTTTTGCACATCTCGCAGCCGGGTGATGGCGCCATCGTATCGCTCACGATAATTAACACAACGATATCGGGTTCGCTTGGGGGCGTCAGCGCGACGATATTCTATCGACTCATTCATAAGCGATGGAGCGTCATTCAAGCTGTCAATGGTGCTCTCGCTGGAATGGTAGTAAATAGTTTAAAATTTTGTCTTCTCCAAAAAAACTGGCCAATGGAGAAGATGTTTCGCCTAAGATTTCACGTCCTGGATGCCCATCCCTCACACTAGGTTGCTATCTGCTCTGGCTGCAACGTGATGTACCCGTGGTCAGCAGCGGTCACCGGTTTTATTGCGGGTATGGTCTACTTGCTTTTGGCATGGATCGTTCCCATGACCGGCGTCGACGACCCGCTCGAAACGGTTGCACGTAAGCGTATCATTCTAAAAACGAGTTCAGTCCTCAGTGTCACGTGACTGAAGTTTAGTTCATCTCGGCGGCGGATCGTGGGGCTGCGTTTCTACGGCGTTCTTCGACAATACCCATGGGATCGTGTTCTATTTCGATGGGAACGCCTTCTCGGTAGTCACGTGACTTTCCTTGTTTTCGTTCGGAAACCGAGTCCCATGTGAGCTAATTTGTACTAGGGGTTGCTTTGTCAGTTCATCGGCCTCGTATCGATCATCGCGTGGGGTGCGTCTGTGTCGGGTATCATGTTTGTGATCCTTCGACTTCTACGCGTCTATCGTGTAGCTCACGACGACGAAATCGGAGGTGAATCGTAAATCCCGTTGAGTTGTCTGCACTAGGTTGATAACAGTTATTGAATTTTATTGATTTAGTTTTACGAATTTCACAATGAATTATGATTTTATTCAAGTTTACTGGATTTCGTCGTACCGTAAACTGCAAAAACAGTAACAAAAGCAAATTGCATTAAAAACAAACACTATAAATATTATGTTAATGAGTTGTTTGATGATTTGATTAATTTTAACATTTTTTAGTATTTATTACACAAATTTATCATCAGTAAATTTTAATACTAATTTATTTATTAATTTAACACCAACATTAACGTTGATTTTAATTTTAACATTTTTAAACAAAAATGTTCTTCAATCTTCCTGTGCAGGACTCGACGTACGAACGCACAAGGAACCAGCGTACGCGTGGGGTCAGATATCCATGATCGAACCTTAGTGTTGATGAAGATCTTCACATCATGTGTCTCACTGAATATATTGTTTGACGAAGAGAGTTGTACTTCCTTGATGCATGTACCATTTTTGCATCCTGCCTGGAGCCCGAAGGACGTAAACAAAAGGATGGCTAACTTTCGGACAAAAATCTCCCTCTTCTCTCCTTTCCCCTTTCCCCTCCTCCCCCCTCGAAAAATCGAAAGTTAGCGGACGTCCAGAGGATCATAGATGTTCCAGATGGTTTGGTGGAACACCATAGTGTTCCAGGCTGTTCCAGATATTCCAAGCTATTCCAGAACATATCGAAAAGTTGCCTATGTGTTTTTTTTTCTTGGCGGACGTGGGGAGGCGTTAGTACACGGTATCGCGTGTCGTGCGTTGTTTGTTTTTATGCTTTATGGCAGAATGCCTTTCGGCTTTGCCGATTTACTTGTGTGAGCACACGTTTGATGTTCGCGGGTACCACGTGATACTATGTCGCCTTAAGGCGGTGCGCTTGTCAGAGACTTTTATAAAAATGTCACTTCTCCGTCGTCTATTATATGGTCCTATTTAATTAGATGTAGAACCATATGACGACCAAGAAAAGACGTTTTTGGGGAGGCGAAGTTCTTATACTAGAGTGAACGCACATGAAAGTCACACGATGTCGACTTTAGCGAGCTGACTGCGACGCGCATCATGAAGTTTTTCATGGCCCGAAGAAAAAAATATTTTCTTCCCGAAAAAACAAGTTTGTTCGGCATCTAAACGATGCGGTGGCTGAAAGGAGCAGAACGGCGGCACGCGCATTTTTGTGAGATCGACGAAATTCGAAGATGCTGTCATCACGCGGAGTGCTTCAACTGTTCGCGGTGTCGCTAATCGCGTTTCAAGGTACCGTAGATTTGGCAATGAATTTTACATTGTTTACTTACAATTCGTGGATTACTTCGAGCATGTTGAAATTGATGCGAAGTTGTGTGGAAAACCTGAAAAGGGGAAAGACGAAAAATCGTAAAAAAGGGAGTCTAAGAATGAAATTGTCGATCACGTACTATTTGATTTTTCTTCGGTTTATTTTACCGACGATTCAAAAGAATCGAATTGAATGAAATCGAGTCGGTTA
>JAQGBB010001436.1:0-13446 GCA_034691745.1 Prismatolaimus dolichurus
CGAAAAAACGACCCAAATCCGCGCTCTTCTCGGTGGTGCCACGTCTGACAGCCGCATCTGTCAGGCCCGTTACACCGCTCTTCGTGTAAAGGACGTTCAGGCCGACAATTTTTCTCTCTGGACCGCGGCTTGCTTAGTGAAGACTTTTCGAGCTAGTCTTCTTAACAGTAAAATTTGTCCTTAATTAGCCACCCCTACCTTATGCACAAGCAAGAAAACGAATAAATGCCGAGTGCTCTACAAAATTTGAGTTTGAAATTGAGTCTTTTGTTTTGACTGACGATGCGTCTACGTGATAAATCCGCGTCGTTGAAGTGGCAGGCAAACATTTGATCATCTGCTCCCACACTAAATGAGCAACAAGTGGACCGCCAAAGCCGAAAAGCATCCGTCACAAAACAAACAAGTCGGATGTACCAATCCTCGAAACCCACTGACGCAGTATTTGTATTTTTTGTCATCGATGGTCGTGTCATAAGTGGTTTTGGGAGCCCATTTAAATGCTCTTCCCAACCCTTGGCACTAGGTAACCAAAGTAAAAATTTTGGCCTGCTAGCTTGCTTCTTGCGAGCGCTATCGTGCCTACAGACAGACAGCAAGACAGACGGACAGACGAGCCCCATCGCATAAGGCTCGCTGACTTCGTCGGTGGGCCTAAAAACCGCGCGCACAAATGTTTGACCTACTATTGGCAAATTGCCACCTACCATTGGCATGTTGCACACCGATTCTCTTCCCCAACCGTGGAGTAAGCTGATAAACGGCTGTTTCTGTTAGCCACTCTTATCACGCGAATATCATTGCTTTAAAGGTTCATGCTGACATGCAAAATTTCGTCTTGATGCACAACACTTATTCGCAACTGCATATCTAAAAATGTTGTCTCCTTACTCTCTCCTCCTTCTCGTCGTGCTCGCTCCGGCAGCTAATGGCGACGGAGCGCTATTCGTCGTAGGCGGAGCCTCAAAGGCCGCCGGCTACGAGTCGTCCGTCTGGGCGACCGACGTCGACAAGAACGGCGTTGCCTTCCAACGCATGGCCGACCTACCGTCGCCGGCACGCCGCTACAATAGTGCCACCGGTCTAAACGGACTTGTCTACTCCATCGGCGGTGGCAGCGACGGTGGCTACATTTCGCAGGTGGACGTCTTCGACTATAAGACAAACAAGTGGACGTCGGCGCCGAGCATGATGGCGCCGCGTGCAAAAGCTGGCCTCGTCGCGGTCGGCGACAAGCTCTACGCCATTGGTGGAACGTCGAACGGCAGCGACGCGTTGAACACCGTTGAAGCCTTCAATCCGGCGACGGGCAAGTGGACGCGAATGGCCGACATGCCGTCGAAGCGGTCCGTCTTTGGCACCGCTGTGCTCGCCGGACAAATCTACGTCGTCGGCGGCGACAGCGATAGCGCCGAGTTTCTCAACACCGTTGACAAGTACGACCCGGCGACGAATCGCTGGTCGTCGGCGCCGTCGATGACGCGTGGCCGACATAACCTATGCGCAGCGGCGGTCGACGGGAAGCTCTACGCTATTGGCGGCTACGGTCCCGGAGGGCGTCTGCGCTCGGTCGACGTCTTCGACCCGAAGACGCGCGTGTGGAGCAGCTCGGCGTCGCTGAACACGGCTCGCGATGGATGCGGTGCGATCCCGTCAAATGGACGAATCCTCGTGGTCGGCGGATGGGGAGAGAATGGTCCCCTCCAGTCGGTTGAAGCGTATAGTCAGGGCGTGTGGATGGAGGATCCGAAGGGCATGCCCTTTGATCGTGCGTGGGCAGGATTTGGCCTGTTAACAGTCTAAATTTATTAATAGCATATCTCTTTCCGTAGTGCTTGATTACTATTTTAAAATTTCACGTGCATTATTAGTGGACGTAGAAAGATTTGCCACGACTTAAGTAAAATCTTGCAATTAATCTCAGAAACTAAACCGATAAGCTAGTATAGCTTACAAGCTAGTATGCCCGATCTTCTGAAGCATGTGCTCCACAAGGGCAAAACGCCGATCGATTTCGTCTAGTCGCCGACCAATGGTTTCAAAGCCTTGCATAACTACGTGATTGTCGAGCACAGTTCCGTCGCTCACGTCGTGCTGACTGGGCATGTCATCGACGTTCGTCGTTTCGGTACAACTTGATTGATCACACGTCCTTTCTTTTCGTCTTCGAAATCGAGGCAGAGCTGCTTCCACCAGTTTTCTCACGAAGAATGTGGGAATGTGAACGAGCGCTGCAAAGGAGATTCCCAGATAAAGACCTAAAATTCCTCCAAACTGCGACATGAGGCTATCGAAGCTCATCGCGAGCTTCTCAAAAAGAGGGAAAACGAACGAGCGGACGGCGAGCTCGAGTTCGTAGGCGTCGCGCGAGCCGTTCAAGCGTAGCCCGACACGATCCACTATTGTGACGAACGTCTTAGAGTAGCAACTTGGAAGACACCGTTCGATACAGTCGCTGATTCGCGCATCGTTTTCCGTGTCGTTCAGCACTTCACAGCGAGATACGTGTGGAACGAAATCATCGGAAACGTTTTCGCTTTCGTTCCTCGGACACGCCGGAACGTCCGTCGGACGACGCTCGTAGGCGACGCTAAAGTAAATCGGACAGCATCCGCACTGGTCGATAAAGTCGTCGATATAGCACCGCTGTTTGCAGTCGAAGCGTGATTCGCTCTTTGAGCACGGCTGCGACGTCTTCTCATCGGCGCGCTGAAAAACGCCTGCGATTCGGGTCGAGACAACGATTCGTTCGTTTGCCTTATTGTACGTTATCTTAAGCGTCGCATCCGACTCGGTTTTCTCAGTTGTCGTCAACGACGTTCCCGTAACGTCGAGGTAGATCGTCGGCGGAGGCAGATCGTTCTTTGCCTTCCACGTTATGTGGAGATAGTCGTCGAACTCGGAGAACACGATCGAGCGATTCACGGTTTTGAATATGATGAAGTGGAAGTCAAGCAGAAGCATACTCGAGGGTCGACAGGGTGACGCTGAGTCGATAACCTCATAATTCGAAAATGTACCGAGGAAATCGAAATCTCGACAGATCGTCGACGCAACAAAGCGCAGTAGCTGAGAAAAGTCGATTCCTTCGACGCGGCATCGATTGCAGATCTTTCTCACGGCAGACTTCACTGACTGAAAATTTTTCGTCTCTTTGTAATCGAACGCCCATCGCCACGCGACGTCGGCTGGAAACACGGTTTCATACTTACTTTCGACAACGTCCCGAAGCATTAGCGTGATGAGGCGAAACACGTGCGGTTTCACGAAGGAAGAATTTCCGCTCTCATCACCGTTGACGGTAATGCGTCTAAACTCGACAAGAAATTGGTCGACTTCTTCGTCCAATCGACTTTCGTTTAGTACGAGTCGTGAATCGTCGAAGAGCTGATCGAAACCGTGCGAAACGCCGAACGTTGGGGACGGATCGAAGACGATCGTCGAGTTGTCGATTTTGCTCGTCAGTGTTATGGTGTCTTCGCTCAGAAAGGAGAGCGTCAAATTGGTGATGTCGCGAAGTGTGAACGAGCAGAAGAACACAGTACAGATGAGTCAGAATGCGGTCTCAACTTTGCTGAGCCGACGACGCAGTATCGTGAGTCCGAAGACTCCCGTTTCTTCGGCAAATTCGGTCAACAGTTGACGCAAATGCGATATTACCCCAAAGTGGACCAACGCAGCTTATCGAGGAAGCACAAAAGGAAATAGCTTTAAAATACGAAACAAAGTTCTTGAACTCAGAGCTTGCAGTCACCCACCCTGGCAAACAGGCGCTAGCATCGAAAGGAGACGGCGAGTCGAGCAACCGAGGAAGCTAACTATAACAATATGTGACATTGCTACATAAATTATCGATTGGTAAATATTTGCAATAAATGGCTAACGCAATGTTTCTAGGTTGAGCAAGTAGGTAATCCTAGACTTTTCTGTTTGCATACAATTTATATTAGCCTAGGGGTCGTCAACCGTCGCCTATTAGGAGATTTGTCGCCTAATCGGCCGAACGAAATCGCCTAGCGAGGGCTTAATTTCTGACGAGAATTTCGCTATTTTCGCAAAAAATTTCCGAATCGAAATTCTCCTTTTTAACTGAAATTCGGTGCAAAATCACTCAATTTTTTTAGAACGTGTGCTCGCTCCGCTCGCCGATTCAAATGGTTGCAAGCAGTTTTCGAACCAAAAACCAATTTGGAACAAAAAAATCCGTTCAAAAATCGCTGTTTTCGATCTCCTTCCTATGTTTCAACGCGCATCGCCTACCGCCAGCTTGAAGAAAAATTTTCTTCTAAATGCTAAAAAGATTGGTAACCCCTGTACTAGCCGAAAGGCAGAAAGAATGCTGCAACGTTCGCTATCTACGACGTACCAAGTGACAATATGAGTAAAGCGCTCTGGCGATAAGTCGGTGTCAGTGTCAGAAATTTATATCCATGTTCAGCACACATAATTTGTATGGCAAGTCGTAATAAAATCTACACATTTTGAGTAAACATTCTGGCACCCGAAGCACACATCCAAAGCACTAAAACCAACCAATTAAAATTAGCAAAAGGAATAGTGCCGTTGACAATTCCCCTCGCATGTCACGTGATAGGTCGTTCGTTGATCTAGGTCACGTTGGGCTGATCCATATATGCCGCTACCTGGCGAGGGGGAAGGGAGGTCGAAATTTTTTGAATTTTAGGTGGCGCTACGAGTTAAAAGATACAGATAACGGAAGCGGAAAAGGGGTCGAAAAATTTGAATTTTTAGGTGACGTCATATATGGATGAGCCCCTTCAGCCAATCTACTCGTACTTTGCGTGCAAAACTGTTCCATCGTTTTTGATGAGCGTAATGCGCGGAGCACGACCACAAAGTTCCTTGAGCTTCTGACACTCAGCGTCTTTCAGCTCGCAACGGTCAAAATAAAGATAGCGGAGTTGATTATCGGTATTTTCCAGCATCGAAACGAAAGCCTCCATTGATTTTACGCGATCATCATCAACCGTCGGAAGATCGCATGCGTAGAAGAAGAGATGTTGAACAGTAGGATAGCTACAAAGAAGCTTAGCCGCCTCTTCAAGGATCGACGTACTCGTCATCATCGACGTGCAGCTGGCGAAGACAAGCCCCGTCCAGTTCTCCGTGGTGCGCCAGTTCACCGACGAAAACGTCTGACTCGAGATTGCGCAGTCGCCTAGAAAGATCCACTTCGCTTCTACGCCTTCAAGAGCCGCCTTCAGACCTGCGCCAGATGGGATGCGAAGATCGCCGAAGCGAAGACCTGTAATTTCTAAATTCGTCGTCGTCCAACACGATACAGCTCGAATTTTGTCGGCACGCTCAGTCTTCAGCTCTGAAGGCAACATATTGACGTGAAAGCTCAGTGAGTCGAGCTGATTCGCCGAAATCCGCTCTATAATCTGCACTTCGGCTGTCTCATCGAGACGCTCTTCGCAAACAATTTCGACTCGTCCACCCGTTGAAACCTCGATTCGGCCTCCCTCATCAGTCGGCGACGAGGATTCGTTGATTGAGGCGTTTTCGTCGCTTGTCGACTTCGATCTCGATCGAAAGGTGCACTGGCAGCTCATCTTCACTCGAAGATTCGTTTTGAACTGACGAAGAAACGAAACGAATGCACTCGCTTCGCCGGTGAAGAAGAGGGCATCGAATGGGCGTCGTCGGGCCATGAGGGCTGTTGGGTCTATATGTCGAGTCTCTCTGACGACGTTGACTTCATAAACAAGAAGAGCTGACGTCGGTTTCGAAACAACGACGACGTCAAAGTTAGTCCCTTCAACGCTAATCGAACCGACGATCGAAATCTCCCATCGAGAGTGCGCAAACTTCGCGATGCTCTCGACGCCGTCGTTTCGAATCAGCGCGTTGAGCAGCCAGAGTGGATATCCCATTTTCAACGAATCTAGCGCAGAGACGATCGGCGTCAATACTCTTTCGCGTACTTCCACCGATTCTATTTCACTATGCAGGCCGGTTAACAACGTGTAGAAGTCGTGTCCACCGTAGAAGCTCAACTGACGCTGCTCGTTGCGAACGAAGACTGCAGCCGGAAAACGCTTCTCTCGCTCTCTGAACTCGATGGCAGCATGTTCGTATGTGCCAGAAGTGATGAACTTCATTTTCCCGAGCATGATTTGCATGAACCCGGCCGACTCCTCGACGAGAAGACTCGAAAGGAAAAGGAGAAAACGGTCGGACAGGAACTGTGGGAACTCAATGCGATCGACACACTGGACAAAGATCGACGGATTCTCGATCGCATATGCGGCGGCGAGGAACTCCTGAAACGTTGGATGAATGAAGCTGACGAATCGCGTCGGTGTCGGTTTCTTTTTCTCAGCTGGCTTTACCGCTATCTGCTGCGTGTCAGCAGCGGTGACGATTCCGATTTGAAGCACGAGTCCAACGACGACTTCCAGGCTCACCATCTCAACTTCGCCGAAGACATAGCGACTGTCGTCCGCGACGGTCTTCATAAAAGCGAATCTCGAAAGACGACGAAACGTCTCGTCGTCCGTCACTTTTCCCTCAAGCGTTGATCCACGCCGTTCCGCGTCTTTCTTCCAGAGCCAGTTGCAGATGTCAAGGTAGAGGGCACCCTGCGTCGTCGGAAGTGTACGTTCTGCATACTCTCCCGATTCGACGAGTGCGCAGAACATCGAAAGAGGAACTGGATATTTGAGAACGCGTTCGTGAAGCGAAGGATTCTCGTCGATAAATCGAAGAATCTTTCCTTGATTCTCTTCACTTGATCGACTTTCGACGAACTTCGGAACTTCGTCACCAACGACGCCGCAAATGTCGGCGCTGAAGAAGTGCCTCGCGTCGCGAAGTCGCGTTGGGCACGACGTGACGATTAGGTTGAACGCCGGAGTGGACACTGGCGACTTGAAGAAGAGCGAGTGGAGTTCGCTGCAGAGTGTCAGCGGCTGAAGTTCGTCGAAACCGTCGAGCAGTACGAGAACGCGTTTCGGATTTTTCTGCTTCCAGTCTTCGAGCAAATCGAGATCCTCTCGCTTTTGCTCGAAGACATCGTAGATGTTCGCCACCTTTGTGCGCAGATGGCGAAGCGAGAAGACGAAGAGCAGCTCGATTCGACTGATGTAGTCGTTGTTGGCGTTCACGTCACCGTTGACCGTTTGCGTCCAGTCGTTACAAATCTTCTTCACGAGCGTCGTCTTTCCGTCGCCGGGCTGACCCCAGACGACCATCACTTTTCGTTCTGCCGATTCGAACTGGAGGTAGCGTCGTACAGCCGCACGATAGTTATCGATCTTTGGACCGTCGAGCGATCGAAATTCGAGCTGCATCGAGATGTTCTCAAGCGGAATGGGTTCGACGTTTGGAAGCGCGTCGGTCACCGAGTATGATTTGTACTCTTTGGCGAGCTGTGCTCGAAGCGTTTGCAGGAACGGCGTTCTGAACACCGCGCGATAGCCCCTGGTGAGAAAGCCGCTTTTGGCGGCAACCTTGATGTCCGCCCATTTTGAGTCAAGAGCTCCTGTAAAAAACGCAGTCAGATTCGCTTTTGAGACATTCAGAACTGTGCTTTATTACCTCGAAAAATGTCAGCGACCTCAACGAGACCAACGCTGCGTAGGGCGCTTTCAAAATCGCCGTCAACCTCGGCACCTGAACGCGTTACGAGCGCATCACAGATATGCTAAAATGTGGCAATTTCTCGTGCAGATGCCTTAATTCATGAAGAATACCCGAGTACCTGTAAAATTTCAAGGCTCGTTGACGAGGCGAAAGCCTTTTCTTCTGTCGCTTGATCGAGCTTCTCGTTGAAGCGAAGAATTTTCACAACTTCCTTGAGCGAAGCCGGATGCAGTAGGGTCTCTGGCTTTTCGGACGACGTTGTGATTAGGCGACGATAGGCAGTTTTTCTTCGTTCCGATGCCATCTTGTCCGCAGGAAAATTTGGCGCGACTCGATGTGGCTATGCAAGAATGCAGTCCTGACTGTGTTGCTTTCAAATGTTAGCCCACATTCCAGAGGTGTCAGTGGGCCAGGCTGGGCCGACCCCCAATGGTCATGGAACCCGGCCGGACCGGGAGAAACTGAGCCGAACTTTTTCGACCCATGGACAACTCGCATCAGCTTGAGAGCTCAACGACGTGATCTCGTCGGTTTTTCAACGATGTGCGCCTAGCAGCTTGACGCAAAGCTTGATTTTCCTTTAAGCAATTTTACAAAGGATCCTTTCTTGAACGCAGCGCAGCTGGATAAACAATGTGGAGAAATTTTCAGCGTCGTAGCTTTCCGATATCTCCCCTTCAGAAGCGGCATATGTGAGCTTCAGAAAGAACACGAAATTAGTATTAGCTCTAATATGTTTCCATTGCTTAGTTGTAGCAAAGGGAACAAAATGGCCCTTTTGATACCACCGAGACGATCTATAGTACACCTTGTTGTCATTCGTTGTTGTGCGCAGAAGTGAAGCTGCGAGTATAGGTATAAGCGTGGTTGGAATTAGCGCTGCATACTCGCTGAAGAATCGCTCGGTGTTGGCGCCGCACCACAATTTTCCATCCGCTTGCGGCTGATGAGGGAGAGCGTAACCGATGAGCTTCCGCTAGCGGAAGAGCACGAGGGACTATTGTCTTCGAAAGAGGCTAAATCAGAATTGCCGCCGTTCACGAAGCGTCAACTGATGACGCTCGTGATGATGTGCTTTGCGAACTTCTTTGCGACGATAGTCTTCTCGTGCATTGCTCCGTTCTGTCCGATAGGTGAGCTCGATTGCCTTCAGAGTTTGTGCGTTCCTGAACGCGGGATTCGTACGGTTCTAGGCACGACAAAAGGGTACGTCCGAGACCTTTATCGGCTTGATATTCGGCATTTTTCAGTTGATCGTTTTCATTTTTGCGCCTATATTTGGAAAATACGTAAGTGCGTTTCGACTTTAATAAGATAATTCAAAACCAAAGCTGGTTGCATGAGAAGGGGTTTTGAAAAGAAAATGCAAGCCGCTCCTACACGCTGACGGGTTGAAGGACCAAGTCCACTGCGACCATCTCTAAACTAACGTTTGTTCCATGAAACGTCTATGGATATTGATATTTACATTTCCCTTAGCTTTCCGTAATTGGCCCAAAATTTCTGTTCACCACTGGTCTGTTCACAACAGCCACAGCCTTGTTTCTCTTCGGGTAAACTGCGTACTTGATGTTATCGGTGGTCGTACAACGCAGTGTTCCAAATCGCCAGAAAAACTAATGACATCGCATAGGTTGCTCAATCTTGCCGAAGCTGGAACAACGTTTATCGTATTGTGCTTCACCGTTCGCTTCGTCGAGGCGATAGGAAGCGCAGCTTTTAATACTGCATCATTTGCAACGGTCGCACACGAATTTCCTGGTCGCACGGCAACGACAGTCGTACGCAGCGTGCATTTTTACAATGAGATTTTAAGGATTTTTTTCGTCTTTCACTAGGGCATACTGACAACGTTTTCCGGACTTGGCTACGCTGCCGGACCGCCGATAGGAGGAGCACTCTATACAGTAAGTGCGTGATTCAGGCGACACGTTGAGGTCTTTGTAAATAACGACTAAACTAATTTTAGCTCGGTGGATTCGGCACTCCGTTCTGGTCTCTTGGGTCGTTATTCCTAGTCTCTGCACTGCTCAGTATTGCGCTTGTTCCTCGCCAAACCAGAGGTAGCGGACAAACACATATAAACAAGAGACTGTCAGGTCGCAGGCGCGAAAATCGTTGAGATGTTTCAGGCCCGATTGATGAAGCGAATCGCAAAGAAGAATCGGCGCTCGGAATGCTGCGAATCCCGTCGGCACTCCTCGGCATTTTCACTATCGGCGTTACAATGGGGTCACTTGCGTTCATGGATCCAAGTTTAGCACAACATCTCGAAGATGTAAGAATAATGCTCACCTCGTGGTCTCCCTCAACAAAGGTATATTTTGCAATATTTTGCAGTTCCATTTGAGCGCGTTTCTAGTCGGACTCATGTTTTTGCTCATTGGTGGCGTTTACACGATAAGTGCGCCAATTTGGGGTTGGCTGGTTGGCAAGAAGGCGAGCATACATGTTCAGCGATGTTTTTTAGGGCCACTGACGCATGTCTGTCTGTGTCTGTGTGTCTGTCTGTTGACACTATGACTTTTGAAATAAAAGGGCTAGGGGGCTGAAACTTTGCGCGGGTACCTTCGGGCAAAACTAGGTTCAAGTTTTTATATGGGCTTTGGAAACCACTTATGACAGCACCATCGATGGCAAAATGTTTAAAGATAAATTTTGGCATAACTTTCAAGTGCGTTAACAGATTAGGCTGAAATTTTGTGCATGCTATCCAGGCACAATACTGTGCACATAGCGCATGCAATAACCCTTAGAAACCATTTAGACAAAAC
The DNA here is from genome assembly GCA_034691745.1 of Prismatolaimus dolichurus. Classification (NCBI taxonomy): domain Eukaryota; kingdom Metazoa; phylum Nematoda; class Enoplea; order Triplonchida; family Prismatolaimidae; genus Prismatolaimus; species Prismatolaimus dolichurus. The sequence continues at coordinate 10,383 of JAQGBB010001436.1, forward strand.
TATCAATGACAAACGTTTTTCAGTGGTTTTGGGCATAACTTCTGAATGCGTTCATGGATTTGCCTGAAAGTTTGTGTACACATTCCCCATAAAATGTTCTTCAAAAGTTCCTTGGCATAGATAGTTTTTGTCATAAGTGGTTTCAGGCCCACTTGCACGCTGCGTCAGTGGCCCTCGAGGATCGGCACTTCCGACTTGTTCATGGCCAAATTGCATATGTACGGTGCCCTTCTGGTTCTATAGGGTCATCCAATGTGGCTAATGGTATTCGGATCCTTCGTTACTTTTGTGTCCTTCATGCTTCTTGGACCGAGTCCAATATTTCCGTTTACAAAGTACACAAGACAGCTACACACACCGGAAACCGTGAGATCGCACTTGAGCTTTACCCTTTTTTCAGAAGCGTCGGGTCGGTATGCGTCAGTTTGCTAATGATGGGAATCGGAGTGGGTGCGCTCTTCACTCCGTCATTTTAGTGCTGATTTGAGGGAGCAAAGTATGTGTAAACAGCAGCGCTAGTGATGTTTTCTCTTTCTGATAAGAAGAACTTGAGTTTGACATTTTTTGCATGGAGTGTGCACAACTGACGTCAGCTCGGACGAGTGGGCTAAAACTGAAACTTTGACGAGGCGTGGGATGGTGGGGTCGAAAAAACTGACGTCAGGCCAGGTGGGGGGGGGGGGCAAAAAACACAAACCTAAATTTACCTCAATCGGGCGACTTTACCCCAAAATATGACCAAAGTTTTCCTAATTTTTCCTCAATTTGGCATACATCTCAAAAGCTCTATGATCGTTTGGAGGGGCACAAATTTTGGCTTCCGTTTATCTCATCCAGCATTGGGGCACAATCACAGAAATTTCGAAACATCTGAATGACGATGGGGGGAGGAGGGTTGGAACGAAACTGACGTCAGCTAGGGGGTGGGTCGGTTTGAAAATGATGATAACTGACAATAGGGGTGGGTGGGTCAAAATTTCTAATTTTGAGCTAACGTCAGTTGTGTACGGCCTCCATCTGGCAAGCGAGCGCAGCGAGCAACAACAAGTCGGGTGTACCGATCCCCGAGGTGTGCGCTCAAAAAATGACATAAAGCGAGAGTATATTTTAAGAGTACACCATGACAGAAGTGCACATGCAAAATTTCAGCCAATTCCGATAACGCATTCTGGAGTTATAACTATAGCAACTAACATTACATGTGCCAGTGAGCCTAAAACCACCGATGACAAAAACCATCAACGATACCATATTTCAAGAGTGCGCCATGACGCGCGTGCATGTGCAAAATTTCAGCCAATTGCGTCGATGCATTCTTGACTTGTGGAAAACACGCAAAATTCACATGGAAGCTGACTTTGTGGATCGCTGTTTTCGGGAGAGTATTACACCTTGGGAAGGGGGGACTTCTACGAAAATAAATCTTTAGTCGCTCTAAGATATGTCTGAGAAAAAAACCTAACCCGCTAGTTCTTTTTGTTCCAAGGTTACGGCGGCGGACACACCTCCGATCTCAAAACAATGCCACCTTTTCCAGACATTGACTTCCTCTCCTTCCCCCTCTTTCCTATCCTTTCTCCCTTATTTCCCTCTCCTTCTCTCGCTCTCTTTTCCTCTCTTTTTCTCCTTTCCCCTATCTCCATTTTCCCCCTCTTCGCCTTCCCCTCTCGAAAAATCAAAAGTTAGCAGACGTGCAGCGGATCTGTTTAGTGTGTTTAGAGTCGAAATAGTGGAACACCACATGTTGCAGACTCTTCCACAAATTCTAGAGCACGACGTATAGTTGCCTGGTGCGCTTCTTTGTTTAAAGCCAAATGCGTTTCGGCTTTGCCGGTCCACTTGTGGAGTTTTAGAGCGAACGGCTATCCGGGTACGTTCTACACCTATGGTCTCGTATCCGGCTTATTTCAAGGAGCCATGTCGCTCGGGTGACACTTCCAATTTTACGTCAAATTTGATCGATAAAACTGCATTGTTCAAATTTCAGTTCGTTTATCGGGCCCACTGCAGGAGGCGCTATTGTCGAAGCGATTGGCTTTGAAAGCGCAACGTCAATCGTTGCCATGTTTCATCTCGCTGTGGTACGCCGAATTTCCGGGGACATTACAAATTCCCAAACGAAACTTGCTGCATTTTTCAAATTGCCACTGATTTTTCAGTTAGCATTTTCGACTGTATTTCTAATTTTCAGGTAACTGTAAGTTTAGCTGGTCAGCTAATTGCGAGACGGAAACGAGATGACAAGGAGCCGTTGGATAAAGCCGACCATCCGCTGCTCTTCGCTGAGTCGACGCCAGTGCATCGTGACTGCTCTCGTGTGGACTAGAGACCTCAAATGCTGTGATGCTCTATTATTCTGAAATATGAGTAATGTTTCAACCAAAGTTTTGGCTAATCAAAGACTGCCAACAATAAAAGACATTCTCTAAAACCCTCAACCAAGATGGCATAGACTTCGTTCCTTAAAGCCATGAACTCTGTGGAAAAGCATGCAACTATCTGTCTCACGACATCTCATAGCGTGTACTATCGCGTGGCGCACAATATTTTGCTTGCGTATGGTGTTTTGGCTGCATGCGATGTAATACATGAAAACGTAAAGCAAAGTCTACGTCAGAATAACGCCCTGAACTTGCTGTCGATGGAGCAAGAGAAAACTTGAGGGCCAGACGATATTTCAGCGATTTCCTATTACTCGTATTCCACAGGTTTCCCACACTTTATGTAGCAGCTGGCCTAGATGACGATAACGACATTCGGACGGGGAGCTACCTCGTTTGCTTGCACACAATACGCAAATAAAAACCAAATCTGTACGACTCTATAAAAACCAATATCGATCCAGAAACGAGATGATCAAAGGCTTCTTGAAAAGATTTCCGTGCCACCGGCGCTCGTTACACAAAGATACTAGCCACATCTGCTGTTTTTGGCGGTTGCTGTAAGGCTGTCTTTGTCACAAGCTGCTAACTGCATTTCTATTAGTCAGTTTTGATTTGGCGCCACATCGATTTGGTGGATATGCTGTCGAGAGAACTAAAGCTGTTCAAGCAAAATCAATGGG
>JAQGBB010001437.1:0-13446 GCA_034691745.1 Prismatolaimus dolichurus
CCTAGCAACATAGCATCAAAATACTAATCGCTACAAATGTACGCGTTAGGCGTGCCGAGTTCGCCACGTTAACAGCTGCATCAGTGCTGCAACGCTTCTTGGAAACGGTTTCAGCGATATGCCTGGAAACCGTGATGGAAAATGTGCTATCACTCTGTTTGCTGCAAGCAAACAGTTGTGCGCGCATCTAGCAAATATCACTGTCTTTAATCTGCCGTCTCTACCATGCTTCCTAATCCTTTTGTTTACTCGCGTGAATATGGTCATGCGCATGTAAAAGAAAACGGAGATCAAACAACGATTGGTCTGTCGATCAGTTCTTTATTGACGCCAGTAACTTAATTTTTTCTACGTTCACCAGCGCCACCTATCACTTTCACTGCTATTGGCAGAAGAAAATTACACAGAAGCCCATTGTCAGACATTTATAATACACTTTAAGTGCCTACTACTTATATGTAGAGCACACGTGTACTAAAGAAACTGCGGTTCGCTTTCGCCGACATTAGATCTAGCTTCGAGTTGACCTGAATCGCTCTCGTCGTCATATTCGCGGGAGCAACAGAGCCTTCTCTTCCACAGCACTTTTGCAACATTTTCGTAGCCTGAGAACCAGGAAGATTCGCCAAAAGAAACTAAACAAATTTATTTCGTTTCCATAACTCTACCTGAAAACTGCGTCTGCAATGAAACCATGTGACTGCCACAGCAAACAGTGCGGCAGCGATGGCGAAAGCAACGTAGACGCAAACGTTGTTGAAGTAGGTAGCAATGGTTCCAAAAATCAGCGACAAAAACCCAAGCCAGACAACGTAGCGAAGACCAATTCGATTGTACCTGGTTTTGTTACGATAAAACGTAAAAATGCCAATAAATATCAAAATTTGTTGACAAAGTTCCCACCTTGCAGAGTAAACGTCTAAACTCCCCCGCGGCCTAACACCTGACGACTGCCGCTTATTGGCTAACTCATTGATTACAAGCGCAGCGATAGTACAGCATCCAATCGGAATGTAGGTGGCGGCTGCGATAGGATTTGCGATATTGACCCAGCAGCTAAAACATCAAAATACTGTTGCAGTTTATTCTTCTTTAAAAGCAAATTATTGACGCTGTTGATCTGCACGGAGCTTCTCAATTAGAAAAGCATTTTCTTTCATTTTTTAATAAGCAAAAAAAATTTTTAATTTGTTAATTAAAATTAAGACATTTTTATATTTTTTGTTCAAACTTGTTATTTTTAGTTTAAATTATTTTCATTCAAAGTGTTTAGAAATATTCTTAAAATAAATAAAAAAATATTTTTTATGCCAAAAATAAATCTAATTAAAATTTTAATTATTTTCAAAATAAACCAAAACTCTTATCAAGTTTCCACATCACCTGCATGGAGACGGATATTGTGACAGTGCAGCCGCGACGCTTGCGCCAGTGACAAGAGCTGGCAGCGACCAGCCAACCAGCAAATTCTGCCAACCGTTGAGGAAGTTCCCTCGTTTCTCGTAGTTCTGCAAGACTGCGTAAATTCGGATCGCCTCGAGCAGGAAGAACGCGAAGAGAGTAAGAAATAAGTATTGAAGTGCGATCGCTGATATATAGCACTGAGTCTAGAAGAAAAGAAAAATGTTCTGCATTATAAGCTATATGAATTATGCTGCATAAATTATATTCTATAAACTCTACAATTGTTATGTACTGGATTTTGTTTTATCTATTTTATGTTTTTATAGGTTTTATATTTTAAACTTATTTATTTTATTGCTTATACTTTGTAAATAAACTTTTTATAGATTTTGACAAACATAATTTGCATAAAACAAAAAATCGATAAAACCAAAAGCAATTCAAACATAGCTCACAAAATCTATTAATTTACAAATATATAATCTAAATGCAGGATACCCAGTAAAAAATAATTCAGAAAAAAGTACTATTTAATGTCAATTTTATCTATTACTATCAGTGTCGGTTGATTGCTCCAAATCGGCACTAAAACGAAAGCGGTGAGCATCGCTATCTCCTCGCTGCCATGAATAATGCGATCAGTGCTAACAATGTCTCTATAAAAAAATAATCGTGCTTGATTTGCTCGATATTTTCGCAAGCATGCCTTTTACCGCAAAACGATGAAAACCACGAGGCAGAATATGGAGCAAAAGCCAATCGCAAATGCCGCTGTGATTGTCATCAAATTCGAAGCTAATTGAGCGCCTGCCGTTTGCGGATGTGAGGAACAATTTCCGGTAGTTAGAGGGAGGTATTCAACGTATGCCAAAGGCGAAGTTGAGGCTGCAAGGTCAAGGGTCAAAGAATTATACAACATTTTATCTACCAACATTTTAATTTATACTCGATGAAGGTATCCTCGTTGTGACATTCGTAATCTTCGTGGTCGATGTCAAGCTTAATGATGAGCCTAAAAATAAGGAAACAATTCTCACATATCTCGGCGTTTTCTCGGTAGACGAATGCTTTTCTACTTTTCCCCAAACGGAGAGCAACATTTTCTTTAATTTTGCTGTCAGCACAGAAATCCAACAATGTCAGCTGTTGTTAACAGAAAAACTGTCATGCCAGCTCACCTGCTGATTGTGAGAAACCTGAGGTAGTGTTTTGAGCGTTCGTCAAAGTTGAAGTTGTGCTCGAGCTGCCTGACAAACCACTGGTCGAATCATTTGTCACTCCTACCGTTGTCGTCGTTGAATCTAAGTTATTAAGAATTAGAGCATGGAATTGTATCAATGTGTGATGGAATTATTAGGCGTGTCTAATTTTCACCGATCTGAATGTTACCTGGTGTCCCCTTGCACATCAGTTTGACATTCTATACGCACAGAAAAAGCGAGTAAGCCGATGAAATACCTGCTTGTGCGCCTGTTGCACTCGAGCTGTTCGAAAGATTTTGAGTTATTGAACTTCTCGATGTAGACATGGTTGAAAGATGAGCAGCGGTCATGCTCGATTTTATTGAAGCTAGCATACAACCATGTTATATGAAAGAATCAACCGAATTAAACTGCATACGTATACTTGGCGCGCTACTTCCGGAACCGCTCGTTGTTGAAGTTGCAGTAACAGCAGCTGCACTCGACGTGCTTGCAAAAGATGAACTCGCTGCTCCAGAATCGCTTGTGAGAATGGCGAACCAATACTCTGTTGTCGAAGTAGTGAGCTCAGATGTTGTTGATGCTGTCCTAGGGGTTGTTGTCGAAAGAGACGTAGGCACAGCTAGGCTCGAAGCAGCAGCTGTGCTCGAGAGCGCAACAGGAGCCGTTGCGTTTGTGCTAGCTGTAGACGATATAGCGTTTGTCACTCCTATCGTCGTGGTCGTCGGCGTTGGATCTAAGTTATTGAACATTAAAGCATAAAAATATCTCAATTTGTAATCGAATGATTAGGCGTGTCCAATTTTCGCCGATCTGAATGTTGCCTCGTGTCCCCTTGCATACCACTTCAATAGTCTACACGCACAAAAAGGCAATTAAGCAAATGAAATACCTGCTTGTGCGCCTGTTGCACTTGAGCTGTTCAAGAGATTTTGAGTAGTTGAACTTCTTAATGTAGATATGCTTGAAAGATGAGCAGCAGTCATGTTCGATTTCATTGAAGCTAGCATACAAAAATGTCATATAAAAGGATCAACCAAATATAATCGCATGCGTGTACTTGGCGCGCTACTTCCGGAACCGCTTGCTGTTGAAGTTCCAGTAGCAGCGGCTGCACTCGAAGTGCTTGCAACAAATGAACTCGCTGCTCCAGAATCGCTTGTGAGAATGGCGAACCAATACTCTGTTGTCGAAGTAGTGGGCTCAAGTGTTGTTGATGCTGTTCTAGTGGTTGTTGCCGGAAAAGACGTAGACACAGCTAGGCTCGAAGCAGCTGTGCTCGAGAGTGCAACAGAAGTCGTTGCGGTTGTGCTAGTCGCAGGCGATATAGCGCCGTCGCCGGTGGTTGCGCTTGGTGTCGTGCCATTAGCTGCTGCCACACTTGTTGTCGATGAGAAAAGCGCAGAAGAGGTTGTAGTTTGCACTGTAGACGACGACGTCTGAGTGGAGCTTGACGATAGTGCAGCCGAAACTGACTTTGGCGATGATGATACGACAGTAAGGCTCGACATTGTCGTGGATGCGGACGCGAAACTCGAACTTGAGAACAGCATGAAGCTTGAGCTCGACGACGTCGACGACGTTGACACCGCTGGCTCCGAGCTCGATGAGCTTGCGGACGAGCTGAATGACGTTGACGAAAAAATTTTAGTTGCTTTGTTTGCGCTACCAGTCGTTGTACTGCTCCTCGCTAAAGATGTTATTTTTGAAGTTTCTGCTGCTGGCATGATTGATGACGCTGCCGTTATTGTAGAACCAGTGGTAAATCTTGTTGCCGTGAATGTAGAGGTAGCGGTTGTAGGTCCCGGTGTTGTTAACGTGCTAGCCGCAAATGTTGATGACGTCATCGGCGGCATTGTACTACTTGTACCTGTTGACGTGTACTCTTCCGTAGTTGACGTCAACTGTGTCGACGTTGATGTTGTCGATGTCACTGTGCTCGACGCGGTAAGCGGCGCTGTCGCGCCTGTCGCTATTGTTAACAGTAATGATGTGGTCGTTGGCGCGGTCGTTGTGGTCGAGGCCGCCGTCGGTTTTGTTGTTGATGCTGTCGCGGTTGGCGTAGTGGACTTGGTTGCCGAAGTTGTAGTTGATGACGTTGCTGTTGATGTGACAAGACGTGTTGACGGTGATGTTAATGTGCTTGGTGCTGTAGTTGATGGTTTTGTCATCGGCGTGGTTGTTTTCAGCATTGTAGTTGATGTGGTTGGTGTTGTAGTTGGTGGCGTAGTTGTGAGCATGATTGTTGTCAACATTGTAGTTGAAGATGAGGTGGAGGTGGTTGGTGTTGTAGTTGATGGCGTTGTCGTCGACGTGGTTGTTGTCAACATTGTAGTTGATTTTGATGCTGCTGACTTAGTGGTGACTGGCGTTGTTGTAGAAGTACTTGATGTGCTTGACGTTGATGTTGTTTTGGGTGTAGTCGTTGGTGTAGATGTCGTGCCTGTGGTTGTCAAAGTCGTTGTTGTGGACGACGTTGTTGGTGCTGTGCTGGTGCTTGTTGATGGTGTTGACGTTGATTTGGAAGTCGACTTTGAGGTAGTAGTCGTTGTCGACGACGTTACGCAAGTCAACGATGTGCTTTGAGGAACAGCTAAAATTGGCGTTCATTTTAGGTCATTATGCGTCTTCTTTCTGCAAGTTGTAGCTTACGGTTTGGGCAGTATTGACAGAAAAGTGGAAGCTTTATCGTGCACTGATAGTCGTTGAAGGCAGGCTTATTCACAAGATTGATGTACGACTCGCAGCAGAGCTGATCGCCGCCCAGATTATTCGGTTCGCTAAAGTCCCACGGGCAAAAGTTCACCACGGTGCCCGTGCCGGTTGTCCACACAATCGACGTTTGATAGGTGGACGACGTTGTCATCCCCAACCAGGATTGAACAAGCGCCGAAGTCTCTGCAACTCTGGAAAGATTCAAAAGTTTTGAAATATTTCGAAAATTTGCATCGGTATAAAAAGCTAAATCGAGCTCACTTCCAGTTCTCAAACAGGGTGAGCTCAGACATGTCCGCGAAGACGGGCAACGTTGCGCCAGCTTGGGCCTTTGCACATAACGATGCTCCCGATGGCTGCGACACGTTCGTATTCAGGTACAAATAGCAGCATTCTTGCAGTGCAGTCCATCCGTTCGGACATGGTATCCCCGAGGCTAAAATCATTGCACGAATCAAACGTCGAATGCACTGCATTGATGAGTTTGTACTTGATGTCGACATCGTCATTGTACTCGTTGCTGAAGTAGGTGTTGGCGTTGTTGTGCTTGTACTTGTAGTTGTCGTACTCGTAGATCTGCTTGGCGTGGTTCTCGTTGAAGTGCTACTCGTGGACGTTGGAGGCGTTGATGTGGTCGCCAGTGATGAGGTGCTTGGCGTTGAGATGGACGAGCTTGTCGTTCTCGTTGTAAGTGTTGACGTACTCGTTGACGTTGTGGTTGGAGTCGTTGTACTTGTACTCGTACTTGTCACTGTGGTCGTCATCAATGCCGATACATTCACGCAGTAGACGCCTATCGGTTGTGTCGGAGCCACCGGACAGTACTGGCAGAAAACGGGTAGCGGGAGCGCGCAGTTCCAGTCGTTGTAGCGCGGCTCTTTGAAGATGTTCAGGTACGATTCGCAGCACATTTCCTGGCCGAGAAGGTCGTTCGGCTGACCGACGTCCCACGGGCAGTAGGCGATCGAGGCACCGGCGAACGTCTCCCACGTGAGTGAGATGACTGAACCTGGATAAAGCGTTGTGATTCCCAGAAAAGACGCTGGGTTCGGAGGCTTCTGCGTTTGCCTATGAAGCCGCAGAGGTTGTTTCATCAATTTGTCGATCTTATTTGAATATCAGCACAACAAAAAACTCGATTTTTTGACATACTTCCAAGTTTCAAAAGCGGTGAATTCAGTGATGTCGGCGAACACCGGAAGAGTCGCTCCGCTGAGCGCACTCTGGCACGACGACTGGCCATTTTGTGCGGTCTGTTCAACGCCCAGGTACGTGTAACAACATTCCGGTAGGGCCGTCCATCCTGCGGGGCATGACATACCTATGGGACAAAAGAAGGTCAAATAAAAATTGCTGAATAAAAACGTTATATTTAACTTGCCTAGAACGCTGCAAGCCAGCGAAAACAGAATGCAAATCTGAAAGTTCATCTTCTAGAATTTGCTGCATACAAACGCTGCTCTCTTCTTGTTGGCATTTTTTCAGTTGTTCACCTCTCGAGGACTAACGTTCCCGTCGGCTAATTGATCATAAGTTCTCGTCCTTGATGTTACATCTTGTTTCCAGGTAAACAAACGTTTAGCTGCAACTCTTGGGCTAAAAATTACCCGAATTTGACGGGTGAGCGACTCTGAATTGTTGTTTTCTGTTTAGCTTTGCCTCCATCTGCCCGCAGAAAACGGCTAGCTAGGCGAGAAAAGCTTTGCTACTTTCCACAATCGATTCTCGTGATCGAAGAAAATTAACAGCTTGCTCAACACGGCTTATAATTTAGGTCGTACTCAGTCTTTCTAGCGATTGCTCTCATTTCAATTTGCTAAAATGTTTTCAGAAAAATGACGAATAGTTGAAAGAGTTTGTGCTAATGTTGCATGTCTAAAGTTTTTAAATAAAGTTTTTTTTTAATATTTTTCCCGAAATACTGAACTTTTTAATTAGTCGTCAAAACGTTATAGTACTAAAAGGAATGAGCGAGAGTATAGTGCAGAAAAGTTGGCTTCCTGCTGCAACCGCCATGCTGACTAAAAATAGGGTATCGGTATGCTGCTGTTGCACCGGAAATTAAGCGAAGTACGAAAATCATTTTTAATATGCTGCGTTGATATGGCAACACTTAGAAGGTATAAACACAAAGTAAAAGCACATTCCGAAGTCACAAGGCTGTCCTCTTCTCTGAGCTAATATGACAACATGAGAGCGCCAGAGGACTCGATTACGTCATATGTTAGTACGTCCAAGCACGATCGGCGCGTTCACACAACCATCGTTTCTCAACCAAAGGGTACGTTCGAAAAAGTCGATCATGTGCACATTTGTAAGTATATTCGTTTAATTTAATGATCTTTTAGCTGAACGATTACCAAAGACAACGGCACTCGCAATGCGCCAGCTCGATACTCTTCCAAGAGGTCTTCACTTTCTCTCGCAGTTGGAGCGCGTTTTTGTGAGGGAGAAGTCGGACGGAGCTAACGGTCAAACTTTCTACAATTAGTTTAATCAGTAGATAGAATTTTGATAAAGTTTTCCTGATTTTAGCTTTCTTACGTTGCCAGCAAAACCCAGCATACATAATAATGGTAGGCATTGTCGTTGGCATGAGTAGTGTCCCGTCATGCAAAAATAAAGTATTTTGCTACATCATCAACAGTGGAATGCAATTTTGCCTCGTTTAAACTGTTTTAGGAACATGTTCTTGTCTCAGACCAATATGCAATAAAAATTCCAAGCGTTCTTGCGCTATCTAGACACATTATTTGTTTTTAGAATTCAATGCGACAGCAGATGTTCACTGCGACTGAAGGTGTGTCTACATATTCTTCGCTTTGTGTTGTTAAAACGTATGCAAAGAGAAAGATTTTAAAAATTAGACTAGTGGCAGTTGACCACAGGATAGCACGATATGAGATAATTTTTCTCCTGCGTGACTTGCTCTGTTTAGAGAACTCAATGTGCCGATTGAAATGGTTACCTGGTCGAAATTTTGAAATCATACTGGACGACAACTGTGGAATGGTACCCACACTTTTATATTACGTAATATATAAGAGTTTTTGACCTATGATATTTTTCAAAAACCATTCTTAAAAACTATCAAAAAACTGTTAAAACTCCCCCTTGTACGCAAAAACGTATAATCCCACGTGTTAGAATTAACATCGTGTTCTTAAAGCCCGATTCACCCTTCTTCCAGCTAGCTCGGACATCTTTATGGAAGATCTCCGTCGACATAATCAATCTCATCGTCAGCAGCTTGTCAGCTTAAATTTTTAATTAAAAGCGCACAAATCTCAGTCATGCACTTAAATTTGAAGCATAAAATTTCTTACAACTACGTACAGCATTCCTTTCTCGATTAAACTTTATTAACTTGAGCTGCTGCCTGTTTAGGAAGTAGTGCGACTGGTGAAGGAATACAAATGTTGCTGTGGTTGCTGTTGGTGTGCCGACTGCAAGCAGTGTAGCTTCCAAGTTCGAGTCGAGGCGCCGCCGGGCGAGCATGTCATCGGCTACGCCAGACAAAGGTGAGTGTAATTACCTTCGATATATCTCCGCAAACTGCTTAATCTCATGCTGGCACATTATTGTACTGCAGAAAAAGTAGATGGAGAATTGCGATAAACGTTCTCGACGCTAGCCGTAACTTAGTCTTCAACATTCGAGGACCGACATTCGCAAATAGCTGCACCGCAAGGACAGATTTTGAGGTATATTTGAAGACAACATTCAAACTTTTCTACGTCAAATTTTCGGCGTTTTAGATATCAACAGCGGGCGACAACAGTAAAACGGTTGGAACAGTGACGCAGGCGTCGTCGGGGTGCATCTACCCGGCGGGAAAAGACGGAGATAAATTTGAAATAACTTGTAAAAAATTCTGAAAATTCTAAAAAGTTATAAAGTAATCTAATATTTATTTTTTTGTAGTTCCAATTGATATTGATGTCCGGATGAAGGCAACGCTTATTGGCGCACTATTCCTTATTGTATGTGCAAAAAATGTGTGCTAAATTCGTTGGTACCTGCCAGTAGTATTCGTGTTTTAGGATGCGCTGTCTCGGAGAAACAGCTTGCTGTCATTTTGCTGAACTACAAGAGCAGGCGTTACCCATTAAATACGCTGTACGGAAGTGTGTGTGACATTCTGTGAGACAGGGGGTCTTCCACAAAAGACGTTCGGCCGTAGGGAGGGGGGTCGGGACTTTTCGGACATAACGTTAGGCAATTTTTGCGGACAAAGGGAGGGGGCCGAAAAAAATTCAAATTTTTTCACACGTCTTTAATGAAGACCCCCAGTAGGTACCGTGTGTTCAATAAGTAACTAGGAACCGTTGGCAAGTTTTTCAAAACTGATTTGCAAATAACTTTGAAATGCGTGAACTGATTACAAAAACCAAAATTTTTTAAAAGTCCATATTTTTCTGAAATTCTGACACTTGAAATCTAAAATCGATTCAGCGAATCTTGAGCAAACTGTTTGTAAAAATTTGAGCATGAAGTCCTGAACACTGGTTACTTATTGGGCACACGATAGACGGCGAATGATGCCAGTGCCTTTATGCTTTTATAGTTAACCCTAAACGGTTTAGCTTAGTCTAGTAGCTTTTGAGGCCATGCTGCAACCCATTGCCAGTTCAACGGAAAATGAACTCGCTCTCGCGCTCTCTCGCTCTCGTCTCGCGATATTGCCGATTCCATGGCTGAGAAGTTGCACAGCTGCAAGTGATTGTTTTAGTAAAAGCAACTGCTGCTTACGCTTGTATCTCCTTACGTCGACCAACTCCACGCGAATCGTGGGGTTCGCGAAAATTACCGACAGCTTTCGTTAGCCTGCTTCGAGGAATTTTACACTTTCGCACTCACACAATGTTGCACTTGCTGCCTCTTTCGGCAGCGAAGAATGCTACTTTACGGCAAGTGGTGTCATCCGTCAACATAGATTACGTATTCCACTTGCGTCAGGGGTAACTCTTTTTTACGAGGTTTTTCGCTACTTCTCGACGTGCGTAATCACTTTTTGCATCCTACCTGGTGCGCGCAGCGCGGAATAAAAAGGATAGCTGTACAGGCAAACTGAGATTATCCGCCTATTCCCTTATCTTCCTTATCCCCCAGCCGACAAACTTAGCGGACGGCGTGAGCAACTTGTCAGTGATAGATGCCAACTTGCCAATGGTATGCACCAACTTGCCAATAGTCGGGGTTTCGGGGGGAGAGAAGTCCCCAAACAAACTTTTTATATTTTCCTGCACAAGAGCAAGGAAAAACGTGGTACACACAACGTGGAAAAATCGTGACCTCGTTTTCTTTTTTGCTTCAAAGCTTCTGCGCTCGTTTTTTTGCCATAGGCAGAATGCACTTCGGCTTTCAGCCGTTCCACTTGTAACAGGCCTAATAGAAAACGAGGTTCACACAGAACGAACGTAAGCAGAGTTGGGCTGAGTGTTTTCTATATCTCGATCGACGACAAAGTTTTACCATCTGCCACAACTGTTCTATTGCGATTCCGGCTAGATACCTCCGAACAACTGGAAATCTGCTAAACGCTGAAAAGCCGTCTCTGGACCGCTATCTCTGGACTACGCAACTGTAATAACTCAAAACCAGTTTCTGCCCCAGAAACGTGTTTTCGCGTGTGATGTCAGAGTCCCGTGCTTCGGCTTTGACAAGAACACGAAGAAATGCAAGAAGTTGCAAAAATTTACGGGCTCCGGCTGTCAAACTTTACCCAGGGTTTGAGGCTCGAATGTTTCCTCGTATTTTCAAAACATTTACTCACCACCCAGGCCAGCCGTCGTGAAACTCTTGAATCTGGCCTTTCAGCTACGGTAGTTTCAAAATTCTGCTGCTAGCCCTACCACACTGCCATACATCGTGCAATAGCGTCCAGACCGCAGACGACAAACCCGATTGCCTTAACGTGCACCATAAAATGCCGCCCGCTGATTAAATGCCCAATGAATTTAGGAATACAACGCTCAAATTACGTGCCGCCAACACTGGAAGGACGTGCGCGTCGCGTATGAGAACGCGTTTCGAGGTAGCGAAACGATGCCAGCTTTCATTGCCCTCGAAGGCCACTATGCCGACCTCCTCTGGTTACCGAATACGTTCTTCACGAACGCCAAAGATGGACACCGACAAATGATCGATCAACCGAATACGCTGATTCGACTGCACAGCAACGGCAACGTTCTGTACAGCACACGGTATCTTAATCTCCCACGATGTGGGCTTTTTCAAAAGTTAGCTTTTTTAGCTTGTCACTCACGTTCTTCTACAAAGTCGACTGGTCGAGTTACCCATTCGACACCGAGCATGCTACAATAGAAATGTCCGGATGTAAGCATGCCAGTCGACCAACAAAAAATTATTTTCCCTAGAGTGCCCCATACCACCCAGCTCTCATAAATTTTCAGACAAGCACACTGTCGACACGTTGAACTATACGTGGAAGGCCGAAAATCCCATTCAGATGTCCAGCTCGCTTCACCGCGCCATCGCGGACCGCGAAGTCTCGAGCGTCACGACGACTACCTGTCACGCAATAACATCTACGGCTCTCTTTCGAGCTAACCGCGAAAATGTAATTCGCTCAATTTTTCGTGATCTTGAACTCTCTCTCTCTCTCTCTCTCTCTCTAGGTTCATACCCATGTCTTCGGATGGAAATGTCGATTATTCGCCATAATGACGCTTTCTATTATCGGCTTTTCATCCCCACTTCGCTGTTCGTCATTGTTTCGTGGGTTTCATTCTGGTTTAGCCCACTCGCGGTGGGTTGCCGTTCGGCGCTTCTTGGCGTGAGCCTCCTGTCCGTCGTCATCCTCACGGCGGCATACGGCGAGATCGACACAAAAGTGCATTTGCTAAGAGCGATCGACAAATGGACGCTAACGGCCATCGCGTTCGTGTTCACGGCGATTCTCGAGTTTCTTCTCGTCTGTCTTGTCGAACGTCGAGAATGCCGGAGGCGAGGTATGGATATCCATGTCGGCTAATTCTTATTACCTAGCCATTGTATTGCATTTTAGAAACCCGCAGCTTTTGAATCTCCTCGTCTGGAATCAGCAAAGCTGCCCTGCTGCAAGTCAATGAATCACGACCTTTGTCTGCGATGTGCGATCATCGTCGAATGGTTGGCTCGAGTAGGCTTTCCAATCGCGTTTCTCATCTTCAACGTTGTCTTTTGGGCAACCTATTACCATTAGAAAGAAGGAAAAGGCTTTGCCTTCGGGCGCTAACGTCAGATTAGACCAGTGTTCTGAAACACTGCAAAGCAGTTGAACCTTGCTCGTTTCCTTCCGGTAGATTTTTAGTGCGACAAGGACCTTCGCAGTTTTCACCAAAGCTTTTTACACAAGAGTCAACATGCACATATGACGTCACGCCGAGAAATTCGACTTTTCGACAATTGCCCGCTTCTCCTTCTGCCGAGCCAGTCGGCCACATGCCCCTTCCCTGGGACCATTACTTGGCATCCTTCCAACAGCCATCTTTTCAACATGCCGCACGTCATAGCTGCATGTCTCACGTAGTGGCTCAGCGCTTGCACGCTTCCGCTTGTTTGCCTTTCCTGAGTGACAACTACATAGCTACTAAGCTATCACAGCCCCAGAAGTTAGTGTCCATTGGCCAGTTTCTGCAAAATTTCACGCAGTTTTATCGAGACTGACAGAAGCTAGAGCGGACTCCGATATACCAAGACGATGGCCGTAATGCGGGCATCATTTCGATGTATCGGAGTCCAGTCCAGTCTCGTAAAGTTCTTGTGAAATTTTGCAAAAACTGGCCAATGAACACGAACTTTTGGGGACCGTAATAGTTTCGAGGTAAAATAGAGATAGCTTGCACTGCCTCATCTATCCACGGTCACGTCGAAAACACCCTCGCGATGCCCCGACAAAAAGGCCCAAGCACGGCGTTGAAGAAATTTAATTCCTTTAAAACCGCATGTTAGTGGCAGACACAAGAACAACGTTATGTACGGATACGAACAGAGAAATGGTCGGCAGAGTGACATCACACATCCATTCTCGCATGCACACACATCGCATCGATCGATAACTCAACGCTTTGCTCCTCTTTCATGCACAATTCGATCGACAGATAAATCAAGAGTCGCCCGT
>JAQGBB010001438.1:0-13445 GCA_034691745.1 Prismatolaimus dolichurus
ACGTTCGTCACAAACGGCGGGTTTTACAGTCAAGCAAGCAAGACACATATTCCGCGCAGTTGCATGTGTCACTACTTCAAAAAAAAAGTACGCGAAGTCGTCAGTCATTGAGATCGAAGAAAAAAAAAATAAAAAAAGTACGCGGAATTGTCGGTCATAAAAAAAGTTGGAAAAAAAGTGAGTACGCGAAATTCGGTCAAAGACGGACAATTCCGCGTACTTTTTTTTCGATTTCAATGACTGATGATTTCGCGTACTTTTTTTTATTTTTTTTTATTTGACGCAAATGCCGCGCCGTACAACAGGTAACTCTGTTCGGTATATTTCTATCTAGCAATATTGCTAGGATCACTATGCCTCTCACTCTTATAGCAAAGCCTCAGCAAAGAATTAATTACAGTACGAATATAATTAATTAAATTACAAATTTAATTAATTTAAAATAAAAAAATGTCACGCACATTTTTTATTTTAAATTATGTCCACTCAATAGCTCCGTACAAATCCTCAATTTGAAACAAAAACTTCGCGATATTTTTTAAACAAAGTTTCTCGTACAAAAAAACGTGAAAAGTTGAAACGTCTGCCTCGCCGTAACAGGGAGGACTAAGTGTGTGGTCTCGTTACAGTTATAGTGTCCATGTTATCTGCCGTATTCACAGCTCTGTGCACACAAGCGGGGATACCCGCTGACGCGAAAAAACCGGGTCAGACGAAAGAAGATTTATTGGTGCTTCAGTAAATTTAGTTTATGCTTTGTATATCTGCCGTTTAATCATGGATGTTAATTCTCAAATGTCAAAGTCATACTCAGCAAAAGCGATGCAGTCGCTAGAAAGTGAGCGCTCGAACGATTAGGCTAAATACCAGAGCCCCTCGTATTTACCTTTTCTGATGCGTTTGATTTTGTCTAGATCGTGTACAACTACGTGCCATCGCACAGGTGCAACCGATTCGTGAGAACGCAAGACGGGTACGTATGTACCCTATTTAGGATGCATGCAGTGCGTTGTCGAGTGACCTTTTTCTTCGTGACATAATGAGCTTTGCCGTCAGGTTACACTCGAAATCGCATTTATAGCCGCTGAGCGTTCACGATCTGAGCTCGCAGATTAGTCCGAGCAGCTACCGTTCGCCGCCATTGTCACAATCCGTCTATTTTCCAACTCCGTCTCCGTCATCGTCACAGCGCACGTTGTGCAGTAGCTCCGTCTTATCGCTTTACCCGAGTTCGCTTGTCCAGCGTCTTGAAGACGACGACGAGGCTACACGCATTGAAGTGAACATGTATGTGCGCGATACTTACATTGGTCAGCTGCAGCTCATTATTCTATTTCGTCATTCCTCTTTAGACATCACCAGAAGATCGCATGGCTTGAGCAGAAGATCTCCTTGCTAGAACACAAAATTCTCAGCAGCTGCAGTGGGAGCAGTGGTGGATCGTCACCGATAGCCGTAGCTCCCACATCTGCGTCGCCCTTTAATCTTGAACGCCAACTGAAAGACGATGTTCACGCAATTCGGACGCAAATGTCGAGTGTTGTCACAGCGAAGAACAACGAGCTGGAACACCTTCAATCGCGGATCAGGTATTATACACTGTGTACTGTGCATGCGTCATTTCTGTGGTTATTGACTTAATTTCATCCTTTAGACGCACAGAAACTGAACTTGAGTTGGTCAAGCGAGCGCGTCAGAACGAAGTAAACAAACCGCCAGCTTCGTAGTTCGTTGATTCCTCGAGAGTGCACGAGTCAATTAACCTTAACTCTTTCTGTCTTTCAGTTAGCGACTAAAGACGAAGAGCTCGCCGCTCTGCGCCGCAAGGTTTCCGATTTCGAATTAGCCGCAAAGAAGCAACGTCAGTCTCCATTACGTGACACCAACGGGAACACCCCAATGCGAAGTCTTTCTGGTGTCTCCACAAATGACATTCGTTCACCCTCACGTCTAGCACTCTTTTTCACTCGTGGAATCAATCGTGAAACAGTATGTTAATCGAATACATCTTGCTCTACTTGATGCAATGTTTTACAGCAACCGACGGTCGAAGAAATGAAGCGCTTACAGACCGAAGCTCGTCGGTTAGAAATCGAACTCGAACAGGCTCGTTCGAGTGTCGAACTACTTAAAGCACAAGTGGGACTTCAGAACTCGGAACTCACCGCACTGAGGAAGGAACAACAGCAACGGAGTGTCGAGAATGTGAGCAACAATCTCTGTTAGACTTCGCGATTAAAGCTTTTTGATCTTTTATAGAAACGCTCTGCACAACGACCACCTGCATCCCCTGCAATAGCACTCGACGTGGAAGAAGTACGATCGGTGCTTGACCATTGCAAACGATTGCTTGTCGATTGTGCCAAGTGTGTGTCGTGTTTACAATCGGTGACGACCGATCTCGTTAATGGTCAACGTCCACATCTCTCACGTGTACTCGGTTTTGCTGCCGATGACGAGAGTGCTAGTGAGGAGATCGGATCTCCAGAGGCGGCGTCGTCACCGGCTTTAAATAGAGGTAGTACTGGGTGTTCAAATTAAAAACTTTTTCTTATAAATGCCTGTCTTATTTGCTAGAAGTCGATCAGAAACCGCTTTCACATCTGCGACAACCACAAGTGACACCGCCCCGTCGTGGGAGCAAGTGTCTGGCGGTCATAGATGATGCTCGTTCGGTGCTTGCTCATGTCCAAGGTGTTCATGCCAAGTTGGAAGAACTACAGAGGCTTGTTAGTCTACGCTTTGCTGAGGCGCTTGCTTCGCAGATATCTTGCAATGTTCAGTAAGAATAGTGACTGAGTAACTGACAATATGTGGACAGGTAGTGTACGTACAGTACGTTGCTCGCTCAGGGACGCTTGAATCGTGTTTGGATTTATGTATGTTTGATCAGACGATTGTTGACGTTGTTCTTCGTCTTTCGTTTTAGTGTGCTGTAGCTATGAATGCCAAATGATGTTTTGTTCGCTTGTTTGCACCATGTTTGTGAGACAAGTAGTCAGAGTACAGTATTATTTGCTTCTCTGGTGCCGCTAAACACGTTTGCGTTTTGTAGAGTACGGGTTTGTTTGTTTGCTCGATCAAGTGTGCCGTGCTACTGGTCTTAGTTGTCATGCTAGTCGATCTTTGCGTCATCTATCGCTGAGCTAGTATGAAAGAGATGTAGGCGTCGAGGTACTTGTTGTGTGTGTTTGTATCTTCGACTTGCCTTGCGAAATGTTGACTCGTATCGTTTTTATATGTAGATGTGTGCGTTTTTTGCCTACTTTGATACTCATTGCCTGAATGTTGCCTGAATATTTGATACTCTGAATTGTTCCCTTAGTCAGTTGTGTGCGATTCGATAGGTGGCGCTTTTTGCAGTGCACCTAGATTTGAGGAGGATCTGCAGTAAGGTTTATTTTTAGCACCTCCTTACCTGTAATGTGTCTGCATATTTTCTGGCTTCCCGTCGTACTTACTGGTGCTCGCTCGGTTCTTCCTCACGCATTATCCATATCGTCGTGTGTGCCCTGTAATCGCTGCTTTACTACGTTCTTTGCTGGATCTGTTATTACGCCTTTCTCGTGGCTCTGCCGTTTTCCCGCTCTCTAGCAGATTCTCAATTTTTCTGGAAACCTGAACAATTGAACCGCCGTCTCGTGTTCATGTATGCTGCTGTACTGTCTGCGTATACTCTCTCGTATTAATACTCATATCTTGCCCCACTGGTCTTCCTTGTATGTGTGCGCGGGCGCGCCACCTCAGCTTTGATATCGCTCTCGTCTGACCTTCAGGTGCCCTGACTTGCGAAGTATATTGGGTAGACGATTTTGTTTGCTGTGCTTTAATAGTCTATTCTTTACTTGCCATAATAAACAAGCGTGTTTTTTGAGTTTGTGTTTCTCGGGCTACAATGAGAGGTCGTACTGTACGGTGATGAAGCAACACGTGCGTAGCAATCGAGTGCTAGTCATGCGCTTATTGTCCCCACATGCACGTGAGACTAGAGCGATGTATTTTTATGTTGATTCTTTTCCACCTGCTTTAGCAGCAAGAAAACCTACTGGTAGCTGAGAACTGACGGTTACAACTGCAACCCAGAAAGCTGAAGTCGAATTTTTTCGAAAAAAATCGCAAAAACCTACTCGTTGAATTATATGGATATTTTTTGGAAATTTGGTGCGCCAAAAGCAAGGAAAATGGCGCATTTGTTGGTCGCATATTGTACTAAAAAGTCGCATATTTCGCTGACTGCGAAACGCTATGAACCCTGATCTTTCTTGTTTCAACCTGCTGGCCCCAAATATTTAACTTCAACTTTAAACATGGAAGCCTGAAGAGAGCCTCCGGTTCCTACGTTTTTCCAGTGCCCAATATCCCGCAAAATCAAACATTCATGGTTGATCTATTGATTTGCGGCGAGCGGAAGCGAGTGGAAGAAATTTTCCGGATCGCCTATCGCCTTAGCAAATTTTTAATGAAATCTTCGGTGAGCGGGAGCAAGTCGAAGAAATTTTTCAAATTTTTTACTAAATGTACGCAAATTTTCGAAATCTGTCGGTCGGTGCCAAGTGGAAGGCCGCTTGGTGCCAAATTATGCACCGGGTGCCAGGCTTGGTGCGCGCTGCCGAAGGCTAATATAAATACCGAAAGCTGAACCCTGAAACAAAGTAAAATGCTTATATGTGCACGTCTACTTATAGCAAGCTTCGCATTGGCTTGCAAATTCAACTACGGCCTTCCATGTGTGATGAGTACTATAAATATTGGATACAGGTGTTTATTGTGTTCATGACATTGAAGGACTGCGGCGCCCTCACTGCGGCGGACTGTGACCAGACTGCGGTCGACAATCTGTTTCGCTGGAATGGCAACGCGAAACTTGAACTCGTCAAATGAAGAAAAACGCGTCGATCGCCTTAGCAAAGACCTGCAGCCAAAACAAGGGTCTGAAACCGTCGTTCGACGAGGTAAAGCTGGTTTTTCTTGTCTTTCACTTGAGTTCAGAACTTTATGGATGTTCATGTTGTTTAGCCGCCGGCGCTGAGATCAAGGGCCGACGCGCAAAAGCAACGTTCAGCTACTCTCCAGAGCACGAAGACGAACTAAAACTTGCGGTAGACGATGTCATCGATGTAATCGAGGAAGTCGAAGAGGGATGGTGGCGAGGAAAGCTTGGCAGCAAACAGGGCGTTTTTCCATCAAACTTTGTGAAGCTTATCGAGCCCGCCACCACAGAGCCAAAGGATAAACCAGCAGTTGATGATGGTATGTAGCAAGTAATGACACTGTGTACACACAGTACGTGCAACGCATTGTTGTGACTTGGACCAAGAGTAGGTGAGTCATTCGGTCTTTCAACCTAGCTACTCACGTTGAGCATGCGCACATGTTATGTATTTTCGTCTTCTCCTCGTCTATCATGCGGCGTTTATATTCTGCTGCAGAGCTCGCAATTCAGCCAAAAAAGCCCACCACCGGCTTTGGTTTTGGGAATATCTTCGATGGGCGTCCGAAGATCGAACTAAAAAACGTCGGCGCAGGTGGTCAGGAAGCACGTCGACGAACGATCGAACCAGTTGGTCACTTGTCTCCTCGAACATCCATCGACACTCCTCCAGCTGCTCCGAAAAAGTTCGAAAGTGAGTGTATTCACTCATTTAGCTAAAAGTACCTGTTCTAGCCATGTATGGTGTGGCTTAGTCATCTTCAAGCTCGTAGCGGTTGAGTTCCTTGCAACCGCGTACTGATAGGTCAATCCATGTGTTCGTTGTTCTCCTATTGCGAGATGACTGTTTCAGTTCTTTTTGTCTATCATGCGCTCGGCCATCTATTGGGCGTGGAATCTTACATTGCTTTGACGAACAATGCGTTTACCTTTTACAGAAGTGTCTGGCGCTGATGATTCTGGTGCCAACGAGTATGCACGCGTGCTCTTCTCGTACGATGCAGAAAACGATGATGTACGTGCTGTAGTATAATCTACTGTATAAATACATGACCCACAAGATGCGTTTTCAGGAATTATCGCTTGATGTCGGCGACGTCGTGCTCATTCTGAAGAAAGACTGCGACGATCAAGGCTGGTGGAAAGGAGAACTTCTATCGAGTGGAAAACGCGGCGTCTTTCCAGACAATTTCGTTAGATTGCTCTCGCCAGACGAAGTTGTAAGTAGCACTTTATTAGTCGTTGCGTTTAATTATCCGTTTTGCCAAATCTGTGCTTAGAAGAAGCTCCCACAATCCAACGCCGCACCAGCGTCGACTGCTACGCCTGCCATACCACCAAAGCCAAAAGCTATCGCTGCAGCGGCTGCTGCTGCCGCTGCTGCATCGTCGCGCATGGCGTCACCGCCACCTGCGACAGTGCAGGAAGAGCACAGTACATCGGATGCAATAACTGCGAGTGCTGACAAGTCTGCTATCGTTGGCGAAAAAGCAGGTATTCAATCGATTAGTCGTGGGTCCTCTTGAAATCGAAACAGTAAAAAATCAATTTTACCAACAGAAAAACCAGAAGAACTAACTTGCCACTTTACGTTAACATAAAGATGACCTTCGAGACTTTTGTGAATCAGCTCCGAATCAATCTCACTGAACTTGAATCTAGGCCCCCCGGCGGCAGCAGAGAGGGCGAACAGAGAACCTCCACCTGCTAAATCGTCGTCGACGACGCCACCTCCCACGACGCCGTCAACGATGATGAGTGCTAGAAACAAACTAGTCGCAGGCGGCTTTCAGCCGCTTAACAAACCCGGCGCTTTCGCTTCGGGTGCACCAAAGTTGCCTGTTAAGGAGACGCCTGCTCCAGCTTCAGTAGTTGCTGTTGAAACGAGTAAGTAGTGAGTGAGAAATCAGTGGGGTATTTGTACTTTACTCGTTTGAAGTGTGGTACGAGAGCGAGTGTTTCAGACGGTGAAACCAGCACGGCTACAAGTCGATCGGCAGATGCACGGCTGTCTCATCCGACGGCTGGCCGACCGAAAAACCCGAATCGACGGCCACCGTCACAAGTTTTTCTTCAGAATCTTGGGGTATGTACAGTATGTATTATACACGACTGTGTATTGTACATTAGAATCGAAGGCTGTCTTTACTGTGCACACGTTATTTTGTTTCAGAAAGAGCAACCCTCCTCGCCGATTCACGAAGAGCCAAGTCCACCGCCACCAGTACAACCGGTGCACCACCCCCAAGCGAACTGGAGAAACCCCACGTCCACACCGTCTTCACACAGTCAAGGTATGCCCTCCTCTATCTAACAGACAGTAGTAAACTGTTTTTCACTTTGTAGCTCATACGAACTCACACCATGTTTCGAACGACACGTCGATAGATGGCGCTTCCACCGCTGTCCCTCCGGCGGTTCATTCATTGTCATTCGATTCGTCAACACCGTCGCACACAGCGTCCACACTTGTCACTCGTGCTGAGTATAATCGTTTGAAGGCGGACTTTGATGCGTTTAGAGCCGAGACGACCGCACGACTGAGGGAACTCGAAGCGCGATTGGCGCATTAGTGTTGCTTCTTGCGCTTACCTTTAGAGAAGAGACTCTTATAAGCGATGCTATCATGTTTCTTCCTTTCAATCATGCGGCATAGGTGCTTAATTGTAGGCGGTAGTTTGAGTGCGTTCGCGATGATAGGGGGCACCAATGGAAGTGCATTTTTTATGTGCGACTATTTTTATTGGTCGGCATTTACTTTTTCGTTCTCAATCTGAGTTTTTTTTTTAAATTGACATCGGTTTTAGAGTTTGTGTGTAGTGGATATAATTGTCATAAGTGGTTACTGACGGGCTTTTTGGGAAAATATTTGATTGAAGTGCGTTATTTTCGACCAATCAGATTTGAGCAGTCTATCATCGCGAACGGGCTGTTTTAAATTGTTTTTTGCTTGCTTTCCTAATTCTATAGGTACTGCTAATATATGTCATTAATAATCGACTGTACACTTGAGATGCATGCAAATGATTGCCTCCTAATTATACAATACATTGTATGCATATGTGTTGTGTCGTGTTAGATCGTCAAGAACTGGACGGGCATTCTCGCACTTGAGTGTGTAATCTGGGATAATGATACTAGCTTTGGTGTCATTTTGGTGCTTTGTCTCATCGTGGACAGGCGAGGGAGTCTCGTTCATGGATCGCCGACAGAACCGATATACTTTGAGTTTATAACTGTTTTGCGAAGATGCTTGCTTATTGAGTGACTTTGAGTCTGTAGTTGAGCCGAACAACTACCAAAAACGTGCCGTACAGGTCACTTCAGAAACAAGCTTTGTCACTGGTTTAGTTGCTGCAAGCTTGACACCGTCTATTCTCTATCTTGTATGTGCAATTTTGGTTTTTTTTGTCAGTTTGTGCTGTACTTTTTGTGCTTTATTGCCTCCGTCGTCTTGTTCGTACCTGCTATAGTATCTATCGTATGGTAACATTTCTGAAATTTGTGATGGTGATATTCTTTCGTTTATGTCTATGTGCTGTCCAATCGATGCCTTGTGGATTGTCTAAATCAATAAAAGTTGCATACTTTATCTTCTGATTTTCGCATTTCGGATGGCTTATGTAAGAACGCTTTTGCGAAGAAGAGTGGGATTATTCGGTAAAACACGCCGGAAATCATTCAAACACTAACCCCCACGTGTATACCATGATGTAAGCTTATTCGCTACAACAGAAAGAACTAGACTTTCACAAACAGTCGTGCACGCTGCTGTCTGAGGAACATCACAAGTGCAACGATGAGAGCCACCGCGGTAGCCGTAATGAACACAGCGACCAAGATACCGAACCCGTTAGCGTTCAAGCAGATCTCTTTCTCGTTGTTTGGTCGACGGACGGTGGTCACTTCGAAGAATTCTTTTGCCGCTTGATCATTATTAGCTATAATTCGGTCTCGAAATTAGAACTCACTCGAAACTAACACTTCTGCTTTCGTATCTGTACCTGGCGGTGCTCCGGCGACTGCTTGCGGTGATGCGGCCCGTTCGTCGTCCAGGTCAAGGACGTAGATTTTGTCGGTCGCAATATCGAATGCGTTTTCTTCTAGTCGTGATGTTAGAACGTTTTCGGCCACTTCCGTGTCGCCGAATTCGCGCCGATACCGTGAGATACCGTACTGGAGGGAGGATAAATTTCTCGCGTTCCTAACGACCACACTGTCGCGCAAGGTTGCAATGGAGGAAGCCAATGGAGGTGGACCGTAACCAGAGTCAACGGAGCCACCACCACTTTGGCCAAAAGCGGTCGTTGTTGATCCAACTTGCTTTGTCGTCTGCGCACCAGGCAGTGGAGTGACCGACGAAGTGGTCACCGGAAGCGTGCCCGTTGGTTGGGCACTCGGTGCTTGCGTTGATAATTCTGCCACCGACTGCGTTGTGGCCACTGTTGTGGTTGTCTGATTTCGATTTCTAGCTCCGGGTCCACAATTTGGTGGCTAGGGAAAATACGATGCTTCCGTTGACAACACTCCCACGAGTCCAAAACGTGACAGCCTTACAGTCAACGTTGAGCAGTGGCCTTCGCTTTTCATGCACATCGAGATTGCGCACTGGAAGTAGACGGACACTTTGTCGGCGTACTTGAACACGTGTGACTCAACAAACGCTTGATTCAGCCCCTGGTTGTATTGTAGATCACCGAGGATAACGGGCTCGATTGAACAGCTAATGAAGGACATCAAATGGAAACATCGTTCATCGAGGAATGTGAATCGGCAAAACAGAAAAATGCATCTTTTGGTTATGGTCGCTTAGTTTATTGGTGGCTTATATAGAATAAAGAATAGAACTTTCGTAGCCACGTGCAGCAGCGTGCGTAACTACGTACCGTATTTTTCCAAATACAATACCCCGTGTGTATTATTTTTTCGGGTCTATCTTGAAGGAAAAAAGTGAGCTCCAAATTGTGCACCCCAGTAGACTATTTGGAAGCGTTGCCAGTGTAAAGAGGTATAATGCAGTCCACTGCCTTTGCGTGATCAGCATTTTTGTCTTCTTATTTCGACAGCTCATAACATTACGTCAGAGTAAGCTTTAGATGGCGTATCGCAAAGAGTTTGCGGTGAATTGGTCCAATTGCCGATTCGGCTCAGACGGAACGACGCAAATGGGTATCAGACATGGCTTGGTGATAGAAAGTTAAACTCCAAATAGTGTACGCGGGTACACTATTAAGGGGTACAGTATTTGGAAAAATACGGTATGTGCGCGTTTTTTGCGTAAAATTTCTCAAGTCCGAACGTCCACTCGCCTATTGCACAGACCGCTAGAAGCATCGGACAGAGTCGAGGATAGCAAAAGAACCATCTATGAATTACGTTGATACGTTTTAGCATTGAAATTTCTAAAATCGGTTTAGAAAAACTAAAGTTATCGCCCGGACACACACTCACACGCGACCAGTTAGCTATCTTTGCTTACGCGCTGCGCGCTCCAGAAGATGCAAAATCTGAGCACACATTTATGCACTATCGCAATTGCATTGATTAGTATGCTTCTATGGATTCCTACAAACCCTTTCTCGTCAAGAAGCTGAAACTTATTTTGACCAGCGCCGTCGTCAACAAAGCAGGAGTGGACAAGGACGCCAAACATATCTGAATGACAGAAGCATCAGCTTGTGAAAATGATAAGCAACATCATTTTGCAACAAACCTCCATCGCAGTGCCAGACATGATAAACCTACAGAAAGTGATACAATTTGAGTATCGGACAATATCGACGGCCTGGCGCTGCTGGTGTCACCTCTTCGCCAACTTTCGCGTACTGAACGACTGCACCAGTGACCGATCCTCGTCGCACTTGGTACGTACAAAGAGGCATACGCGCTGTGTCGATGAGATCCGTGGTTGGAAGCATGCTAGAAACATTCACAGTGAGCGAGCGGTTGGCGAGACAAATTTCTCGTCCCCTTATACCGTACCTAACTTCGAACTGCGATGTGACGACTTTTTCAGCTAGAAAAAGAACGTGCACCGATACTACCTTTACTATCTGTAGTACCTTTACTAAATACCTTCCATAAAGAAGCACGTGCACCGATACGCACGGTCAACTTTCGTGATAAATGTGTCATGGAAACTGAGGACGACCGTCATCGTCTGTTCAACGCCTTTCTGCGGACCGAGCTAGAAACAGCACCGAAAACAACGTCATACAATGTGGTCCAATGTTATTGCAGTTCAGGCTGCACCTTTCTCTGACGTCGCATATTGCAGAGACCACCTTTGAGGTGAAAGACGACGGATGTTCCGCTGCCTTTCTCCTTACCGAAGCGAAGATTACACTCGGCCTTCTCCGACATTCCCTTGACGAAGATACGTCCGGAAAACGGTTTCTGTGTCTGGAAGACGATCGTCACTTGCTCGTCTTCGCATTTCACTTCAGGTATGCCTGCCGTTTGGTGGGATAAACGATCTTGCTTATCGAGCTGGGATTACTGCTAATCACAGTCATACCAACTACTCCGTTATCGATGGGCACAGCGATCAGCGGGTTCGGCTCCAAGACGATGACACAGAAAGCAATCGGAGCGAGAATTCGCAGGAAGCGGCGATGCCCTCTTTCCATGATATTGTCCGAATCTGAAATTGTGAAGTTTCGTTGAATCGCTGGACCACGGAAAATCGACTTTTCAACGCGATGGAGGAAGGAACTTTGGATCTTTTCTGCCACGATCGGCACTGAAGAAAAGTCACAAGTTTTTCATCGCTATAAACGACTGCGGGATAGTATACTCTTGCGCCAGATTTTTAGCGTGCGCAAGAGCCCTTGTGCCCATTCCTCTTTCCCTCTCGCTCTGAAATAATTAGCGTTTGCAAGAATCGACAACAGTGACTCAAAAACGCATCACAATACAGCTGCTTGTCGTCCTCATTTTTTCTGTCGCGCTCTTCAAAATGAAGCGCGCACGTGCAATAACTGTTGGTTGCGCAACCTTTGCCACTTTACCCACATTTCGGAACAGTTTCTTCAAACACAATAGAGAACGTCTCTGAAGGCCCGAAGGCAGTAAGTTGCTGTGTCTCTTCTCGAAAGCGTTCAATTGTTGATTAGAAAGCGACGACGACGAGATTGAGCACTCGGTTCATTTTTCTTCAATCGATCAATTCAGGCGGTGACGTATGAACGTCGACATTCCGTTCGTTATGTGATCCGAAGGTCCATGGCGGAGGAGGGGAGGATGTGGTCACGGTCGAGCATAGAAATTTCAGAATGATAGATGCTACAGCTCTCTGTCTATGAAGCCACGACTGCTTTTTTTGTCATGCTGCCTGCCGTTCGCGATGATTCCTCTTCGATGCCGGATGGTTGTCCTTGGCTTCTTCGCAATGATGAATGAGCACTATTTGCTCGTCGAAGCGTTTCGCCGCAAATTACGTGACAATTGAGGTACGCGTCAGTTTCAAGACGCAACTCCCAAAACGCTGAGACGGTCTCCATTTTCGAACAAATTGTCGGCTGCTCTGTCGGCGACCTTGCCGACGCTCGCAGTCCTCAACGAGCGCGGCTGCTGGCAGACTGTATTTGATCGGATTTACAATCGCCAAGACGCATGTTTTACGACAGTGAAATGTGTGGTCTTCACTCTCTTTGTCATCCATCGCGTTGCGGGCAGCTATCTTTTGCGTTCAGTATGGTAGTGAGGGGCCTTCAAATCCCATTGTTTCTCAATTCGTCTTTCCTGTGCGGCTGGTTGCCGCGTGCACGTGTTCAGTCAGTGTCCAGACCTATCGTCTCGTCTTGCACGTCACCTTCTATATTAATTCCCAACAGGGATTCACTAACTTTGTGTAGCATCCATGACCTCTTTCTTCGAATTTTTATATACTCTGAAACGGTACTTTGTTGTGTCAACTTGCACATATTATGGAAACCCTGAATCAGACTGTTATGCATCTTGATGCCTTCAAAGGAATCTTTATTAAATCTTTATTAAACACCATATAATTTCGCGAGGAGGATTAATCGGAAAAGTGCGCTTCTTCTGATAGTAGCTACTGTGACAGAAAACGTGAGGATGACGTAATAAGGCTTCGCTTGCGTAGTTTACTTTTTTCAAATAAAATCACAGAGTTGCACTGCACTTCACGCAAAGAGGACGCACTTGCTATTGCGGTTCTGCTAGGATCGCGTAGTCTTTAATAAAGAAGCAGATATGAATTCTGATCGTGCAATTAGCACCACATCTTATGAGCGAATGAAGTTCTTCGGGCAGTCAGCGAGTAGTCGCGATTCAGAAGGAGATAGTCGCCGAGGGGATGAGAAGCACAACCACTAGAAAATATGGCATGTTTGCACAATTACTCGGTTTGGGCAGTCCGCTGTTTTCACATCAGTACAGTAGCTTACCGAATAAAAACAGTAGCTGATGCACTCGTCGAAACTCAAGCTGCAACGATGTGCTCGCTCCAGCACTGCTTGGATTCGGATTTGTTCGAACGGTTTTCAGTGAC
>JAQGBB010001439.1:0-13444 GCA_034691745.1 Prismatolaimus dolichurus
CCTTTTACCGTCGCATCTCGTGCAGAAAAAATCGCAAAAATCTAGAACTTTGCAAAAATCGAGGGTGAACCGTTAGACACAGCTGACGCAAAAAGCTAGTGGCTACGTGCACTGTGCTCAGAGTTACCAAATGAAGTACATCAAAAATTCAATGTATACTCTTTCGTGAAAATCTCCAGCGGCAGTTTCTATCCATAAGCACAAAATATTATTGCCAGATTGCAGAATTTGCAACAAGCTGTAGAGTATTCAGGACATAGTTTTCCAACACTTGTAAATAGGCAAGGTTTGTATTCACGTAGTATTTCATCACGTTGCTCGTGGCTCTAAGTCTAGCATGTCTATAAATTTTCATTATCAAGAAAAAACTTCGTCGGCGAAGCTTTTGCGCCGGTGCGCCCTCGTCGTTTCCAGACGCTCATGCCGCTGCGTAGAATCGTGAAAAGTACGAAAATCGGGACATGTATGAGCGCTAGAACGCTGCCACCAAGCCAAAGACCTAAAAATGAGAAACTTTGAAGAAATCTCTCAACCGCACCGGCGACAATAAACACACCCAGACTGCCACCGAATGAGTTCAGAAAACCGAACCAGTCCATCGTCACCACGCTGCTTGTCACCGGATACGTGTCGCTCCCGAGCGATATCTCGATCGACGTCGTGCCGAGGACCGCTGTATCGCCGCAGCCGCATTGCTGATAGTCGCTGCTCTGCGTGAACTGAAACTTCGTCCGCGTGCACGCCGGAGGACACGCCGCTTCGCAGGCCTGCTCTGTTTCCAGTTGGCTGCCAGTCATGGTAGCCAAGCAGGAGGCGGTCGTCGGTGCGACCTCGTAGAGAAAACACTGTCTTGAGCCAAAAGGTTGGGATCCACAAACTGGCATGCTTGCGGGTCTCGCCGGACTTGCGAAGTACGCAAGTGGCCAGCAACCGCAGCCCGAGGAGATGTAGGATGTTTCACAAGCTTGCTGGCATTGCGCAAGGGTCGATGTCGCCGAGCACGGGTTTGTCGGCAAACTCATCGTGTTGGTGACGCCATCGATTGAGACCGTGGCGCTCACTTTACTGCCGATGGGGACGTTGATCATCGAGCTTGAGCCGCCTGAGCCGAGGACGCCGTCGCCGCCGGCGAAGTCGACAATAAGCCCAAGAGCAATGCTGGTGCTGTTGAGTGACGCGTAGAATATTTGTGGCTCGGCGTGGATCGTGAGGCGATCGTTGCTCGAGACGAACAAGCTCAGGTTGCTCGGTCTGTTGGCCGAGCAGCGCGTAGATATGACGCAGAAGCGTTCCCGGGCTTTCAAACCACGTGCTCATATCGTTGTCCGGTACAATTCCGCACCCAGGCAGCGTTGTCGGCTGTGTGCTCGTCGTGCCGGTGGTTGGCGTGGTGAAGGTTGTGGTCGGTGTCGCTGTCGTTGGCGTAACTGTGCCACTTGTCGTAGCAGATGTTGCTGTACTTGTCGTAGCAGATGTTGCTGTACTTGTCGTCGATGTTGAGGTAGTCATTGTTGTCGTCGTTGGTTTAGCCGTAGACGTGGTTGTCGTTGTTGTCGCTCCACCGCCGCCTCCAAAAAGGCCCAGCAGTTGGCGACGACGACGCCCACTTTGCGTAGTCGACACCGCAGCAGTCGTGGTGCTAGTGCAGTTGATACCACCGTTGAGGTAACAACTCATCTCGATAGTAAGACTCTCAAGCGTCTCTGAGCTGCTCGCGGAGCTAGTTGCGTCCCAGCTGAACTTGCTCGCCAAGGGCTGGCCGGCGAGCGCGGTTTGCTCTGGACTCATCGCCGCGAGTAGAGAGAAAAGCGCTAGGTAGGTCAACGTGGGGTCGCTGTCGTGGTCGATCGCCTGAAGAGGGCTGGACTCCAAATGGGCGATCAGCGTAGCGGGATCGACAGCGACGTCGAACTGGCTTGGGTCGATCCCGATGCAGATCGCCGGATTAGGAATCTGTGGATTCTGCACAATCTTGAGCGTCGACGACGTCGGTTGCGTCGTGAAGGAAATGACGAGCTGCACGCCAGAGTTGATTGCGAAACCGACGGCGGCGAGCGTGAGAATGAGCCAGATGACCTTCTGCGCGGTACTCCACGCGCTGGACATGAGCGCGAAGCCATGGAATGGTGTGAGGTCGCGATAGCTGAGAATCCATGTTTTGATGTTCGTTAGGCTGGGCTCGTTCTCACTCTTCGTCGACATATCTGTTTCGCTTTTGCCTATTTGCGTCAGTCTGATTTGCTTCCTTGTCCGCTTCTGCTTTGGTGCAGTTGTAAATAGCTAGTACGGCATGCGAACTTCGGCGACCCGAGCTACTTTCGCTAATTGCAACTGTGTGACAGCATGTTTTCCCTAAAATTTGTCGTGCCTGTCCAGCGCGCAACGCTTGCGGAGGCCACTCATGCGCCTTATCGAGCGACTACGTGACTTTTTCCGGACCGAAGGTGTTCCCGGGAGAAGCTTGCCGCGATATAAACAAGAGAGTTCTGTTGGTCAATGTTGCTAGAGTTCTCAGTTGAAACAATATCGGCGACTGACGATTGTGTATATAACGGTTATTACCTTGGTGCGTAGTCGTCGATGATCGTCATAGCTAATACGTTGAAGCTGAAAGAGGGGAAAACGAAAGAGGCGAGTTCAATTCGCAAGCACTTCCTGGGTCGAATACTTTAAATTTGAATCTTCTGATAATAAAATTGGTCTCAGCCTAAAAACCAGCTTTCCACGTTCACGCGCAGCGAAGGAGGCCAGCTCAGTTCTTAGGCCAAGCCTGCTCGAGTTGCAGGATTAGTTTGTGACCGCATTGCCTCCCAGTCCCAGACGTCGGTTGTTTAATTAGCTACAGAATAGCACCTGTAACCGGCGTTTTCACAGTCACATCGGCACCCGGCAACCCCAGCACAGAGCTCAAGAACCGGCTTGATACGCTGGACATGCTTGACCACTGTACACAAACTTCGGCTTAGCTCTCAGCGTAACCGGGTAACACTCGCAGTCACTGCTGTTGTTTACGCAAGAACGCATTGGTGACCGCGGAAGTACTTTTAATTTTAGCACGTTAAACAGTACCTGGGGTATACCCCTGCACGGCAATGCGCGTATCATTTAAAAAATACTGGTCGGCTATTTTACCTTTGCGTTGATTTCAGAATCCTAAAACTTATAACACCGTTATAACTTCTTAGACAAAACTGAAATTATCTTGTCAATTTTAGCTGTCGCAGAGAAATTGCTCGAACGTAATTGCTTCAATGCGAGTATTATTAGCTAGCTCATTCACTTTTCAGACGTCTAGTGGACACGCACTATATTCGTGTAAACACGTGCACCAACAAAGCGCCAAGATGTATCTCGGAGAGACAAAAACGTCAAGAAGACTATGCGAAATGTTTCGAAACCCTGCCGCACTCTGTAACACCTGGAACATCATGGAACGCGCCTCCGGCCAATACAATTATTTTCACATAGAAACCAATTTGTCACCTGCAAAGAGGGGGTCGACAGTGGACACCCAAGCGGACCACATTGGTACTATGTTTCAAATTTAAACGATATTTGTGCATTTCTAAGTTGAAATGTAACAAACAGGTAGAGGAAGTTCAGGACAGAGCACCAAAGACGCATATTTTGCGCTGGTTGCAAAGGTGTTAAAAGGTAATCAATTTTCTACACAGGCTCTTCGGAAAGTCTGATTCACACAAAGTTATCATCTCAACTGGCTTTTTCTCGATCGATCTTAAAGATCCGCCTTCGTTCTGTCCGTCATCGTCACTCCGCCTTCGTTCTGTCTGTCATCGTCACTCCGCCTTCGTTCTGGCTCGCCATCGCGCTCTCGTCTCGAATCGATACTGCTAATTGATCTAGCTGATGTTGTACGATAATAGTGGGGTCATTTACATTACACATGGACTCGATATGTATTTTGGACTCCCACACTGTATTAGAAATTTCTGTATTTAGAGGGATTAGTGCTGCGTCATTTTTTAACTGTTCGTAGTATTTTATACTTTTTTTGTGCTTTTTTATTGCGCTTTTCGATGATTATGTACACCAATCAGATTGCATTATTCCGCCCGGCAGCACCAATTGGTCGCCAAATTCTCCATTTTCAATGGCAGTTAGAATTTTTAGCAATTGACACGAATTTTGCATGTCTATTATGCTGCAGAGTACAAGTAAAACAATTTAAGCTACAAGAGCTTGAGCTTTCAAGAAATAGACCAGCCTAAAGTTTGCGTTATTTTCATGAGCGTACGAAAAGCCTACTATGTAAACCAATCAGATTAGAGCATGCATATTATATACAGTATATAATCATCAGGAACGCACAATACTGGAGAACCAGCGCGAGCTATAACTAAGAGAAGTTGACATAACCTAAAAGCCCCGATGACAAAAACCACCGATGACACTATATTTTAAGCGTACACCATGACGATAGTGCACGCGCAAAGTTTCAGCCAAATCCGTTGGTGCACTCTGGACTTATGCGAAAAACGCGCTCTTTTTACTTCTGAGTGAACCTTGGGGATCAGCGTTCTCGGAGAGCAGTAGACCCCGGGGAACCAATATGCAGCGGCACCCCTGCGAGTCCTAGGGCATCTACAGAAAAAGCATTAAAACGCTAGTTCTCTTCGTTCCAGAGTTACAGCGTGCACACAGACAGACAGACAGACAGATACCTCCGATTGCATAGTGCACACTAACGTACGTCAGTAAACCTAAACAGTATGCATAATAAAATCTGACTTTTAAACTCTTGTCCGCGATTTTTGAACTTGACAAAAAATCTACTGATAGCAGGCCATTTCAGTGCATTTTTTATGGCGTGCGTAATTAATACAGTATATCTGTATTGTTTACGCCATACTAAATGAAAGATTGCAGGCGACTTCTGATAACGACGCCCAACTTACTGATTCTCAGGTTTTGCTTCAAGAAGTGCAGTGACGTATATCAGTAACACGAGACGAAGTTCAAACACTGCCGATAACTGAGACAGCGCTGAAGCTAAAAATACTAAATTTAACTATGCATAAATTTTAATTTAAATATATTAACATATTAAAATACATTCAGGTTACGGTCCACTAGTCTGTATTGAGCTAACAATACTGCAAATCAAAGAAACGCAGAATGCCTGGACTAAAGAAAAGCAAATTTTTTGTCATCATTTTATTGCATAAACGCTTGTATGACCAAACAAAAAGTTTCAGACTTAAGATAGCAGCCCACGGGGCCATACATGAATGGCGTTATGTACAAAGTTGACTTTTCTGACTCCTCTCTCCGTCTTCACTTGTTATAACACACTAAAATGGGCTCTATTTTACACATAACGTCACTTTGGGCTAGATCTCAACCCCGTGCGGCGTGACTTCACTTATGTATGGCCCCCAGTTATGATACACACATACTTTCTGATAGCAGTTATTGCGCTGCACTTTATAAGCTCTAGCCGCAATGGTTGAAACCACGGTCAGCTTCAAAAGCAATTGTAAATGAAGGAATGCGCTCGATTCCCACGTCACAAAATTGTTCTCTGAATGTGCGAAGTACCGTCCGTAGCTTGCATAGTCAGACGAGCAAAATTGCACATATGCAGTGGGTGCGACCGCGTGAAAGCGCAGACCATAAGCGCGCAACGCCGCCTATAATGAAGATGCTAGCCAGACTTGCTTACATGTAGCAAGCTATCCCACAAGTATTTCTGGAAAACGAATAAAGAAGTTCGATATACAGCACAAGAAAGCTTGTGCCCAATCCAACACCAAGCACGACCCATCCTGTTGCCAGATTCGTTAGCTCAATCGCTTGCGACGATGCATCGGTCGTATCTTCGACGCAAAATCGTTTCTCACTTCGGCGCTTCTCTTGCGTAAACGTGGCATAGAAATAAACCAACGAATTATCGACTACCTTTCGGATGTGCTTCTTCTCATTCGCGATCGCAAAGCTCGCCCACTGAAGCGGCACCGTCTCGTCTTCGACGCTAGAAAGTGTGCACGATTGCGCCACCATCATTGCGTAGTCTTCGCTATACCGACGCTCACGTATCTTGGATCGTTCGCGATCGCCTCGAGTCGATCGGCGGCGTTCGGGATGATGATCGCCGGATACTTTTCAAGGCTCCTGTTGAGGGCCCAAAAGTCGGCCGACCACGGCGCGCGAGCTTGCTGAAGCATCGAGGTACTCGGATCGTCAATGACGAGCCGAAACTCACTTCGACTTCTTGCGGCTGCGAACTCTTTTAGGGTCGCAAACGGAAGCTCATACTGTAGGACGAGATGCTCGGTGACCACGGCACTGTAGATGTTAACGAGAAGGAAGATCGCAAGGGATGAGAAGAAGGAAATCGATTTGGACCAATCGATAGTTTCATGGGCGACCTCCCTTCGGAGAATGCCGAAAGTGAAAATGTGCAGAAATGAATCTATGAGCTCTCCTGCGAGTGACCGCCCTGAACGGAAGAAACGAATCGTACTAACGGTCAAGGTAAGTGCTAACATAATGACCATTACAGCGACGAGATTTGCGAGCCCAAACGCGGCCAGAACGCGCAGATGAACAAGACCCACCGCTTGACGCTTAATTGCACTATTGAAGAGGAACGAGCGTCGATAGAAGCGTGCGGGACTCGAGAAGAGAGCGAACTCACGACGCGCAGGAACATCAGTAAAGACATCGAAACTCATATCGATCGATTGATTCGCGAGCCGGGCGGCCAGCTGGGACCAGACGGAAGGCGATCGATAGTTGACGAACTAAAGTGTAACGTTGTGCTGACGTTCGAGAGCAAAGGCGAACTGGCGGAACGCGTTCCCGAATAGACCCGGTTCAGGACACACCCGAGGTGACTGCTGGAGCGGCGAGGTGAGGTTCGCGACGCAGGGCATGATGAACGGAGAGCTGCATGCAGCGCCGAGCCGAAGCAGTTCGTTGCCGTTCTTCTTGAAGGTAATGCAGAATTGTGCTGATGCCCTGCTTCAAACTTGTGGCTATGTGAACAGGCTGACGAAATTTAAATATCGAGGCTAGCGAGATGCAGCTAAAGTTCTATTCTTTAGTCAATATATTGTACATGCAATTAGAAGTGTTCGCAAGTTCTTCGCCCTTGAACTGTTGAGCGTCAGCAAGGGAGCACTATATAAAGGTACGTAAGCAAAAAGAAGATTTGGTCCTCGTCTGCCTCGGGCGTTCAATTGTTGGCCTCGGCTGCAGAAAAGCTGAAGAAGCCTGCCTTATTAGGTCATGCGTCTAAACAAACTTGCAAGTTCAATTCCGTTGCAAAACAAAAATAAATGTCGAACAAATAGCTGTTTTCAACCGCTATCGAGAAAGCTCACAACAACATTTAGCGCCTAAAGGTGTGTGACTTGAAGCTGATTTGTTGTTCTGCAAGCATTAGCGATCTTCGTTTTCTCGTTGGCGATTCACGGCTTCAAGCCTGCTGAAATGGTACTGAGCGAAAATTTCCGCGCATTGCAATGTTGTGGGCATCAGACGTTCACCGACATTTGTAGTCTCTTTTAGTGAAACACGTCGTGCTCGACACTGTCTGCAAAGTAATAAATACTATTTTCATAGTCGCACCTGTAGTGCGCATTCACCAAGAGGTCTTCAAGCTTATTGGGCTTCTGGCCAAACGTTTTACGCAATGTGGGCTGGGGTAGACACAGAAATATGCAAAATACTATCTTTGGCGAGCGGTAGCGACTAGTGGTCGAAAAAAAATTTTTAACTTTTCTTGTACAAGCTTACACAAATCAGAGCCAGATAAATTTTTGGAATTTTCTCCATTTTCAAATTTGGCAATATAAGCAGTCATAACAAGTCGATCGCTTGTGCTAAATTTTTACCTGAGAGAAGAGTTTGACGAACCCTGATTGACACATTTCAGTTAACTGACTTTTTTCGGCCACACACAAACAAGACGAGGAGAGTGAGATTTCCGGATTTTTGCAATTCACCACAAAATATCAATCGCTGCTCGTGGACAAATTTTATTCAATTTTATTGATTTTTATTCGATTCGATTTTGAACCCGGAATCGATTCATTTTGATTCGATTTTTAGAATTTTTGAGAAGTTTCGGTTTTTTTCTGAAATTTTCTGGTTTTACTAATTGCATTACAACTGCAGCCCCTAACACCATCTGGCCAAGAGTCAAAGTTAGCGTTCGGCAGAAAAATAGAGTGGCTACGGCATGACGGAACTACATTGCCAAAGTATCCGGAAATGTGCCCACGAAAGCCAGCGGGTGTTAATCCTAATAAAATGCCAATGACGTTAAAAACGTATGTGTACGTGCTTGCACAATAAGTAAATGTTTGTGCTATCGGAAATCTTTTTGCTGCGAGGGATACACTTTCTAGCCTTTTAGACGAAGACTGAGAAGGCAAATCTATCAGCTAAGCTATACAAGCGTAAGCTCTCTCATTTTGACACGTGATTGTGTTGAAACGGAGCGACTTTCATCTGTCCGGCAGAAATGGTATGCAAAACTGCATTTCTTCATGTGAATTTACTATTTTTAAATAAGGATATAAAGTTATTAGTAAAAATTTTTTTAACAAAAAATATAAATTTAAAAATAAAAATAAAAATTTAGCAATAAAAATATAAATTCAAAAATTAAAATATAAATTTAGTAATGAAAATGTAAATTAAATCACATAAGAATAAATTTGCGCTGTTAAAACATTTTTTAAACTTTCTACGTTTTGTGTTCGTGCACTCTACTTTAGACCGATCGTCTTATTTTTGTTCGAGTGTCGATTATGTACTTTTGCATTTTCTTAAATTTATTTCTTTACCCAAATATTCGTTCCAGTTATTCGAGAAAAGTAGAAGAATTCGCTCAAATCTGAAAGAAGCCGAAAATGTTGGGATAAAACCTGGATTCATGAGCGATGTCAAAAGCTTCAGTGAAATTTGCATTGAATTTTGATGGAACGCTTATTTTCCTCTCGCTAGGGAAAATGGCGTCACTGGGCACGCTCGTCCTAAAACAAATTGCTTTGCACTCTGCGAGCAGCTTGAGCTGACTCTGGGTCAACTTGAGAAAGACAGCTACAAGCACAAGGCCACCGCTGCCTCTGACGGCACACACGGAATTTCCTGTGCAGCCATATGGCTGCTAATTTATTTTGTGCTAATTTCCAGAAAATCTTATTTTCTCGTATTTTTCAAGTGATTTGGAAATTCGTGTCAGTTTTTGGAGAAAAAAAAGCGAAGGGCAATATTCAGGATTTGAGTAATAATAATATCCATGAACTAATAGCGCGTATTGTCTCTCCGTTCCTTTGCCCTCTTTTGCTTCGTACTAGCGAGCGTCAAAACCAAAAATTTTCAGGATCCAATGGAAATGAAAGCGAAATATCCCTCAAATTCTAAAATCCGAGTAGATTGGAATTGAATCGAACAGAAAAAGCCTAGAAAGATCCACTGAATTTCAGCGTTGAATTGCAAAAGCAACTATTTTACTGCGCGATTCAGCAATATATGCCAACGCAAGACAAAAATGTCGCCAGTGTGAAAAGTCGGGAAATCGGTAAAAAAAGCGAGAAATTTTGGCCAGGGGCTTTGAAACCGCCTGAATCAAAAAGTGAAATCAAAACGAATCGAATAATTTCGGGAAGTCGGAATCGAATCGAACCGATTCGATTCTTTTTGACCGCTGCTACTTCATACTTTCAGTCGTTCAAGCGCCGCAACACATTGACAACGTCGAACGAGGGTCGTCGTCAGTCCATCGCAGCGCCAGACGTTCGCCGTGCGTCAGTGTCGCCAGCGCCCGACAGACTGGCTGGCCAATACCAGTTTAGCGCCGCGGAACTGGAGGGTAGCATTTGGTACGCTAGTTAAAACGAAAAACTGTTCTTGAGGAGGCGTTCCCTCCACAGAGCTGCGTGCGGCGTTCAACTGCTTCGACAAGGACAAGAGCGGCAGCATTACCGCGGACGAGATTCGCGCCGCGATGACGCGTATGGGCCTGGGCGACAACGATAGCGCCGTGCAGATAATCATGCGCGGAGCGGATAAGGATAGTAAGCAAATAGAAATTTGTTTAAAAATCAAGCTTGGCTTTATTACTTGCTTTCTTTTTTTTGCTCATTAGATTCAGGTAAGGCAGTACTCTCGAAGAGCTGTCATTTGTTGAAAACTCTACAAAAATAATTTGATCAACGATTTTCAAGGCGAGATCGATTTTGAGGAGTTCGTGAAGGGAATGCAAGAGTACAAGCTTGAAGAGGAGCGTGAACGACGCAGAAGTAGCCAACGTGTGCGATGCACGTTGCCGGTAAGTTTCCGATGCCTCTGGCTTATCGAGGCAAGATGCACATGACGCCACGTTAAAGTGTCGAAATCCTCCGTGTATGTATGTAAACCAGGAGATATGCGCATTCGCGACGTGTTAGGAGGGTTCGGTGGCCCCATTACGCTCATGACAGCATTTTCCTGCGGCCTGACATACCAAGTAGACCCACTACAAAAAGTGCAAAAGGTTTTCATCTCGACCGGGACTCGAACCCTGACTATCCGCACAGTAGCCAAGCGCTCTGACCAACTGAGCTATGGGACCATAACAAAATCGCAAGTTTTCACATTTCTTCCAGGACTCGTTGGATGTCGCCCTATAAAATTTTGACGAATGCGAAGTACCACAGCCGCTTATGCAGCCAGCAGCTGCGTCGTTTTGTGGCTTGTGGATAGTAATCTTATAACGCGTGTTGAAAAATTACGTGGAAAACTCTGAAATACGCGGGAACACTCTGGAACATTTCGTTGTTGCAGCGAATTTGAAAATCAAATTCGAAAAAAATTTCAGTGAAATTTTTTCTTCGAATTCTAATGCTGAAAATTTTCAAATTTGATTTTTATCCAGAATTCGAATCGAATTTGCCGAAAATTCGAATCGAAAGACTTCTAGTTTGTCGAATTTGATCGAGTACTCTCAACTTTTTGGC
This sequence comes from Prismatolaimus dolichurus, assembly GCA_034691745.1. Taxonomy (NCBI): domain Eukaryota; kingdom Metazoa; phylum Nematoda; class Enoplea; order Triplonchida; family Prismatolaimidae; genus Prismatolaimus; species Prismatolaimus dolichurus. Next base: position 10,971 of record JAQGBB010001439.1, read on the forward strand.
TTTTATGTCAACGTTCAGTTTCTCACATACATTTTCATCCGCTTATAATTTTTTTCAAAACGTAAGGTAAACACTAAGGCGTGCTATAAGAATTAAAATGAAACGCAAGCAAGCAATGCGCGTGAACGCACACATGCAGTAGATAAAACTGATAAATGCTACCGTAATGGCAGTGTATATTATTTTTGTGTATTCTTATACACGAAGGGGTAGAAAAAAATAAATTATAGGCTCATGTGTTTGGCACGTTTGCAATGGTACTATAAGTTCATTTATAAATCCCAAACAAAGACGAAAGTTCGCGCCTTCTCGTGAAAAATCAAATGTTTACGTCAGTAAATGGGTGGTGAAAATTGGAAAAAAATCGAATTTTTTTAATTTGAAAAAAATTCCGAAATTTTCGAATCGCATTCTGAAAAATATTTATTTTGAAAATTTTTAATCGAATGTTTTTGAGGAAAAATTCGCGAATTCGAAATTTTTCGAATATTTTCAAAGAAATTCGCTGCAACCTTGGATTTTTATCGTCAGCTAATTTTGAATTACTAGCCGCGAGAAGACGGGAAGAATTTGGAGACAGTCCATGTCTGATCAGATAGCATTCCCAATTTTTATGCTCGCTGCACCTGCATTTGCTCGTCAGGATGTAAATATTCGTTTAGTCATTTTTGAAAGCAGCTAAATGTGTACTAGAATCAAGAGCTGCGGACAGTGTTCAACATCTTCGACCACGACAAGGACGGCTACATAACGAACGACGAAATGAAGCAAACGATTAAGCGTCTCCAGCTTTACAAGCAGTTTCCTGACAACGTCGTCGACGCGATGTTCCTGCAAGCGGACACCGATAAGGACGGACGCATTAAACTTAGCGGTACAGTGCGGACAAACTTTCTTTCTCAAATCTGCTTGCAAACGAACGTTATAGAATACATCGACGTTATGCGCACTGGAATCTGAGCCGTGCGTTCTTCAATGGCGAAAGCGTTTATGAAGTGCCATTGCGAGAACGTTACCAGAATAACTTCTTCTCACATTCACATAATAGCTCATCTGCTACAGTCCCACTGTTCTTCTAAGTTGGCTTAGTCTCTGTTCCATACTAATCTTTGTCCATCTTTTCCAATAAACTACGAAATAGCGACGACAGAATCATCGATGACAAAAGTTTTAAAGCGGGTTTCGGGAATACAGCCGTGTACTCATAACTGGAACTCTCGAGGAAATCGACAAAAAACTTTCACTCACAAACATCTATCCACATGTGCTTAGGGTGTTTTATTTAAACTGACAAAAGCCTGTAACAGTACACAGCCAACGAGCCGACGTAATACGGGACTCATGTATAAGCCGATATAAGTAGACGTAGATGGAAGCCAGCGCTATCAGGCAACTAGAACGCTCCCGTCAAGGTGATCATAAAGACGAAAAATGTTTCGATTCACGGAAACAATTTTTGCGTTTTACGCAGCGTACGTCGCCGGAAGCTAGTATCTTCAAAGCTTTCACGCTTATTGACGTTTTCCATTTACGGACGCAGGTGATCATATCGCAGTACATCTTCGCGTTCAGTATTTCAACATCGGTTGTTGTCCGCGTTTAGAATTCCAGCTCATCACATATTCTGTAAATTTTAAAACAGTTTGCACTAAATATAAATTTTATAGTTTCATCAAAGTGACGAAGATTATTGTCACGTCTTTTTTGGTCCTACGGTCAATTCCGTGCAGTCGCTTATGAGCGTCTCGCGAAGGACTTCATGGCCGTACCTGACGGGAACTACGAATCCGCATTCGGCAGCAACGTGTCATCAGCGTGTCTCTGTGCTGTTGACTTAGAGGGTCTTCATTGCGAACGGCCCATTTGCTGGAACGTTTAAAACGCCGTCTGATGAACGACAGCAAGCGGTGGTCGGCGCGTAGGCTCCATATGCGGCGGGAGCGTCAACGCTTCCGAGTATAACGGCGAATTTTGACGAAGAGAACGCCAATTAGACAACGCGCATGTCGATGCTGCCGAGTGGCGTGTGCACCTGCACCGTCGCCAAGCGCGATCGATTCGATTGTCAGGGCACTGCTTTGGAATCGATTTCGCGTACGTGCCGTTCGCGAGGCGCCTACGACCCCACGTTTGGGTTGTAACAGACGACAGTTGGAACGGGAGAGCGCCCGCCACTACGACGCCGACGGATAGGGGAAAGAGCTCCTTAGTGTTCGTCTTCGTTGGCGTAGTCGACGGTATCGTTTGTCCGCTTTGCCGCAAGGCATGCGCAACGACACCACGTCGAAACACACAGCGATAGGGTGATGCGTCAAAGTTGGGCCCACCGTGGGGAAATTTTTCGTTTTTTCCTTTTAATTCGAGAAATATTTGGCCCACAGCGGAAAACCGGTTATTGGCGGAATGGGCGCACTCTCCTCTACAACACAGGCCAAGTGGCATCGCACAAAAGTGCACCGTTCGAGAATGGCGGC